>CALNHX010004945.1:0-116934 GCA_940337035.1 Agriotes lineatus | reverse complement strand
ACGAGTTGCTAATTTTAATCTCTTAAAGGCGTACGTAAAAATTAAAAACCATTTCATAAATAAGTCTTCTACTGGTAGAAAAGATTTACCAATTTTCATTTGAATATCCTTTTCCAATTTACAGTGAAATGATATAAACCTCATTTTAACCCCCCCCCCCCCCTCATTTGTATCTCCGTAAAGGTTGAGAATTGAAACTATGCTTATACGAGTATGAAATTTTTTGGCCAATTTGTGACGTACGATATGGGCAAGTATTTGGTTACACCCTGTATTATATTTGCTAACGATTAATAGTTCGGAATAAGAACATTATTTTATGTGCTTGCTTTTTGTTTTCTATAAACATTCTGTATTTCTAATTGAAGAAAATCTTTTTTACTCACAAAGGATCTCAGGGTTTGTATAAATTTGAAGGTGGTCACCCTAGTCACAACTGAAATAACTCAACTAAACTAATGTCAAATTTTACTGATCTGCCAAATGTAGAACGAACACAGCTATTGCTAAAGTTATAATAGGTACAAAATAATATGAATGTCATAACAACTACCCTACTAAAATACTAAAACAACGTAAAACAAATTAGTTTGGAATAAACTGTTATAATCCTTGCTAATTATATAAACTCCAACCCTAAGTTCACCAGACTGCAACGATTCACATCGGGCGTGTGGTCGCTTTTATCGATCGATAAGAAGCTAGCCAAAACATTAACATGTGCGATTAACCGGCAACGTCCGCCCCCCGCGGCCACCTGACCATCACAAGTGTTTAAAATTGTGCCACTGACCCATTCATTTAGACTGGTTGCAAACCTAACACCCTGCATTTGAGGTGCATGCTTTTCAAGACGAGAGAGCACCACTTACTAAGTAAATTTTAAGATCGTCGGATTTTCGCGACTAAATCGCCACCTTAATGCGTTTCTACAAAGGTAAACTATAATCTAATGCAACATTCGCACTCCGGATGCTGCGTCTCTAATAGATAAGCTTATCTTATGCCAGCTTGGCTACTCTGGTATCGTAACTCCTCCGTCGCTAAGACCTTGGATATTGATTACAGTTTTTATCAATGTCCAAGTTAGAAATAAACTTATGAATTTACTTGAATTAATGATATTGAATTAACTTGTTCTTTAGGATCTACTGCTTTCGCAAGATTGGTATTTGTAAAATGTTTTTGCAATGAAATGAGGAACGAGTTACGCTTACAATACATGTATAAAATTATAGAACATATACTTATTATTAATACTATGGTTAATACTATAGAGCCAACACTTAGACCGTGTTCCACTGGGGAATCCTTTATCTAATAGACGTGTCTGTCTGCGATGCTGTTTTGTCTGGGACGCTGTTTCAGCAGCTAAACCGTAAGAGATAGAGAAAAAAGTTATGGAAGTTATATGTTTGGAATGGTCATGTCAGGTCAGGAACCGAATTTCAGTCACGTGACACTTCCGGTTTTCGAGAAATCACGTGATTTCCGTCCGTCCGGGACGCTGGTCCGTCCGGGACGGTCTTTTTTGTTTTACTAAATGAGACATTTGTCTCACTGGACTGCTAGTTGTAATATAATAATTGTTCTTTTTGTTTATTTAATCTAAGTTGGTCTCTTCCTAACTTATACATATCTACGTGAGTAATGTCTATCACTGATAAATTCACTAAATTTGGGGAGTTTTTAATTCGATCAACGGAAGGCAGTTCCATGGAGATTTCTTTCTTGCTTGTTGATTTCCATGTGAACAATACGTCATGGTGGTCAATCTGCACTAGGCAATCAGGGGTAGTATGGATAATATTTGATCCTTCAAGTGACTTTTTTGTCAAAAAGCTTTTACATTTTATATCGATTACTGTTTTAGTGGGCGTGCGATCCAGGAGGATTTGGTGAGGGGTATTATTTTGACATGTTGTAATTCAAGAAGATATGGATTGCAAGTTTGATTATTGCCAAACGATAATAACTGGGTCTCACAGAGCTTAATATTTGGGATAATAAAGTGATTTTCTTGATTACAGAAATAGTGGGTCGATACTGGTGTACAGCTATCGAGTTTAATTGGTACGCTAAATTGATCGTGAAATAAAATAGAATTGTAAGTGGAGATTGTCATTCGAAATTGTTTTTCTTGTATAAACGCGGGAAATGGAATTAACTGCATTAATTGATATTCAGTTTTCTTGATTAGCGGTACTTCATAGATGAAGGTGAAAATAGAGCATTTTTGGTAGACTTTGATTTTAATTAAGGATTCATACAGGTGCAAGTTTTCACGAGTAACTGGATAGGGTAACTGAAGTTGTTTTTTCGTACTAAATTGAATTGCTTGTAGGTTTTGGGAAATATTGCTTAGAGCCATTGTTAAATCGCCATTGTTAATTAGCGAGAAGTGAATTTGGTGATTCTGTGCAAAAGTTAAAGCGGTTTCCAGTTCTTCTAGGGTATTAATTAAAAGTTGTAAAGAAAAGGTTGATTGGTCTAACAGATTTTGAGTAGATGATTTTCCGAAAATAAGATTCATATCTTTCTTAATTTGTTGAAACATTTTATTGAGATTTATATTTAGCATTTCTTGATTTCGGGATAATTGCTTAATGTTTTCAGAGAAGGAATTTATGGTGTCATTAAGGATCTGCGCCTGTTCTAATAGAATCATTTTCTGCTTTTCAGAATTTTGGGATAATGTGCCGATTAATTGTTCATATCGTTGTCCATCATTGGCATCTAAGTTGCATGTAATGAATTTAATTGCACTACCTAATCCGTCGAATATACTTCGTTTACGTAATTTGGTAGTGGGAAATAATTGCTTGATTAATTGATCTGTTTTTGATAAATATTGTTTTAGGATTAATAATTGGTTATCATAATCAAAGATCGCGTAGCTTGTTACGTAGTGTTTATTAGTGAGGTTGGCAATGGTTTCTAGAAGATTTTGTCGAAAAAGGTTATAGTTATCTAACATAGGGGGATAGTCTAATATTTTAATTAGGGTCCATTCACTTTCTTTAAGGTGTGCCTTTCCTTTGGCCAGGGGGTATAGTCCGGGGTTGTCTATTAAGGGATGTATAACTACTTCGCTGAGGACGAGCGTCCAGGCGAGAAACATAACGAGTGGTGTGCTGAAAGAGGGAGCAACTCGTTAGCATGTCTTTTTAGGGTTGTTCCGTTCGGTTCATTTCTTAGATCATAGGTGTCATGTTCGTGTATTTTCGTGATGATATATGGGCCAGTGAATTTAGGGCTTTTCTTATTTCGTTGATTGGTCTTAACATATACTTTGTCATTAATTTTGAAAACATGGGTTTTTCGGGATTTATTGATTTTTTCGTTACGTTTGTCCTTATAGTAGGGAGGCCAAGTGAATTAATAATTATTTTCGTGGGACTGAGCAGGTTTATACCGACAAGTGATACCATTGTAATCAGCGGTGTTTCCTTAGTAGAAAAACTCCTGTTGTCGCTTTCTCAGCCTGTGGAGTGAGGAGCTATGACGTCACAAAGATGGCGATTCTTGGTATCAGGTTTTAATACAGTAAGACTAGGTTTAACCCAAACATCCAAAAAAGAAAATTCTACCCAGTGGAAAACTGTTTAGTACTCTCCTCTTAGTAAGTGGAAAAAAGTTGCATGACCTTGCGTGTCGGATTTAGGCGGGAGGGGGTTGGAAAGGTGGTAAAATGGTAGGTTTCAACAGTTTTACAGTTTTTCGCAAATATCTCGTTAACTGCAAGGTTTAGCGCAAACTTGATCTTATACAAAATTAATGTACATTTAATTTACAATAAAAATGGTTGTATGAATTTTTGCACTGCAGTAAAGGATTACGGAAATATGGAGGGGGTAAAAATGTAACTTTTTCTGTTTGTCAAAAAAAAGCAAAAATCACGCCTATGAACTCGTAATATTAGCTCCAAGTGTATTATATAAAGTGTTCAAAGAAGTGGGGAGGCCAGGTGGTTATGGTAAAGCACCCAGCATAAAAGACGAACAACATTTGCGCAGATCATCCACTACTACGCATGCTGAAGTGAAAGTGGAAGATGGAATTAATGTCACTCTAGGACAAGCAAAATTTCTAACTAGTATTAAGAACAAGATACAACTGATTACTCTCACCACTGTACACTTACAGCAAGCTGGCTGCAAAGTGATTCAGGCAGAATGTGATGCTGACACCAAGATCGTTTTTACTACAATTGACGAATCAAAGAAGGAAACAGAGGGTATCGTAATTGGCAATGACACCGATTTATTGGTCTTGTTGGTTGTTCATGCTCCAGCCATCAAACACTTGAAGATGGTTGTACCGAATAAAGGTATAACCAAGAAGAAAAAGTTTACTGCATTGGAGACATTCAGCGTGGTATCGGGAAAATGAAGGATGTTCTCTTGGCAGTTTACACTTTCGCCGGATGTGATACCGCCTCTTCAATTTATAGAAAGGGAAAAATAACGCCTTCTGAAAGCGTGCGACGTGGCAAGGAATTTTATTTAAAGCAGTTGATTTTTAACCACCCAAATGCAGACCCAGATGCAGTAACTGGCTGGAAACCATTTCTTCCTTTCGATATTTGCATCAACAAATGCAGATAATTTGGATAATCTGCGCCATCAATGTTATTTGTAGACCATCGCAAAGGAGCCTGTACACACAAATCTCAGGTTGGCTGTACTTTTCCCTACTTCAGCAGCTGCACAACAACACTCTTATAGAGTTTACCATCAAGTGCAGCAATGGCTCAATCTCAATAAAGATTCACTAAAATGGGCTTGGAAAAGGATTGGTGGTTATGCACAGTTGCAATCACAAAGGCCGCTGATCCTGAAGAATTGCTCTCCCTCATTGTTTACACTTGTAATGCGGGGTGTTTCAGGAGCTGTAAGCGTCGACAGAGTGGCTTGAAATGCTCAAACATGTGCAAGAATTACTCCGGACATGGGTGCACCAAAACAGATGCAATAATTATTGACGACGGCATCGATGAAGATAATCTTCAACATGAAAAAGAGCTTGAAGGTTTTTAGGTTACTGATTGCTGTTATTTAGTATTATGTAACTACCTTGAACGTTGTACATACCACTTTTCATTGAAGAACATTGAATTTACTGAAAAGCATGTATTGTGAAGAAAACAATTTCCATTATTTTTTGTATTACAGCTTATTAGATAAAGTTTGCAATTAACCCTGTTTCAATGATATCCACATGATTTTATCTTTTTAGGATGATATGACAAAAGATAGAGGTAATTTAATTAGGTGTAATTATAAGAACACAAATGGGAACGAAAAAAAAACGATATGATGAATTATTCAAAGAGAAAAATAGGCAAAATGAAGATAAAAGTGACAAAGGAGGGGAGCAATGTAGGTATATTATCATATACATACACATAGCCGTAAATACATACATCATCATCATCATCATCATTCGTTTTTGCTCCTGTAGAAGCATAGGGCGTCTTTCGACGATTCTTCAGCATTTGGTGTTTCCACCTATATGGTAGCAGAGTTGCCAGCTCTGTACCAACATACATACATACACACATACAAATGTTCCTATCTTATTGATGCGTCACTAAGTACTTTTTATAACGAAACCTACTCTTTATAACGAAACACTCATTTTTAAGTGAGTACGATGAATCCCAAGCTAACTGGAAAATAATGACATCATTACCCCTTCCATATCTCTGTAACCCTTGTCGGGAAGTCAAAAATGCATAAGACCATTTTTATTGTAAATTAAATATAGATTAATTTTGTATAAGATGAAGTTTGCGCTAAACCTTGCAGTTAACGAGATATTTGCGAAAAACTATAAAACTGTTGAAACCTACCATTTTACCACATTTCCAACCCCTCCCTCCTAAACCCGTCGCGCAATGTTGTGCAACTTTTGACCACCTATTGAGAGAAGGGTACTAAACAGTTTCCTGCTGGGGAGAACTTTTTTTTTTGATGTTTGGGTTAAACCCTAGCTTTACTGTACTAAAACCTGGAACCAAGAATGGCCATATTTGTGACAGCATAGCTCTTCTCTCCACAGGCTGAGAAAGCGACAACATGATTTTTTATACTCAGGAAACACCACCGAATAAGAAGGTACCACTTGTCGGTATAAAGCTACTCAGTCCCACGAAAATCGTTATTTGACGAGATAATTTAGTTTGGCCTCTCTACTATTAGTCTGTTCTTGTTTTTTAGCTAAATTATTATAAACATCTTTCATAATTTTTTGGTGGTCGTGTACGTAAGTTTCTAGGAATGTTTTTGCGTAATCTAGATCAAATGGGTTTTTGCATTCGGTGTGTCCGAATAATATGTCGAAAGGGCTATAATTTAGGTTTGAATGTAATGTATGGTTATATGCCAATATTGCATAGGGAATTTTACGATTTCCCTGTATATCGCCTAATAGTCGATATTGTTCGATCAGAGTAGAGTGTAGTCTCTCTACGGGCGAATTTGATGTGTGATTGTAGGGGGTAGTCGCATGAAGTGTAATCTGATGCAACTGTGCAAAATCTTTCAATGGTTGCTTGTTAAGTTCGTTATCTACTACGAGGATTCGAGGGGCATTATACGTAGTGATAAAGTAAAATAGTCTATCGGTAACATCTATGATATTACTGGATCTCAAAAAGTATGCTTGCGCATATTTAGAAAAAGAATCAATTAGGGTTAAATATTTTTGGTTATTAATTTGGAAGATGTCCATATGGATAATATAGAAAGGTCGACTATACATAGGGGTCATTTGTAACGGTTGTTTAAGAGGGTGTCTGTTATATTTCTGTTGTTTACATATATTGCAATTGTTTATAAATCGCTCAATGTCCTTCTGCATGGATCTCCAATAATATTTTCTTAGAAGATGTTCGTATGTTTCTTTTATGCCACGATGGTTCGTTTTGCCTAAATGGTAACTTTGTATAATTTCGCTTCGTGCTTCGGGGTCGGTAACATAAGTGATTTGAGTCATACAGCGATGGAATTTTGGGGAATTTTCGTTGGAAATTGAGATAAGATATTGCGAAAATTCTTGATATAATTTGTCGGTTGAAAAATAACAGTAGTAGTGCGTTTTTGGTTCGCAATGTTCGATGAGTAATTCGTGGAATTTAGAATTTTTATTAGACTGGTTAAGGAAAACACTTATATGCTTATTGTTATCAAAAGTTGTCAATTTAATTTGTCTAGGTAAGGTCGCTTCAATAAATTCAATTTGTCTAGGGAAACACTGTAGCGGTTTTTCACATATGTCTATAGTAGGAGTTGATTCTAATTGTGTGTGAATCATGTCATTCAAGGAGTTGTCATCGTTCTCGATAATATTTTGAGAAATCGAAGGATTATTCGACGGTGGGTTAAATATTGGTACACTGAAGTCTTCAAAATCGGATGAATCAGGTCTTTCTGGAGCAATGCTCATGTTGGTCGGGTTTAAATTCGGATTTGGGTAGTTATTCTATTTGCGTCCTGTAGAATATTGTCAATGTCGTTCATGATGTCGTCATTTACGGTTAGAGGGTAGATTTGTACACGAGAGAGTGCATCCGCAACTTTATTACTTTTTCCTGGCAAATATTTAATATCGAAGTTGAACTCTTCTAATTTAAGAGCCCATCTTGTTAATTTTGAATTGGGTTCTTTTAGGTTCCTAAGCCAAACGAGTGGTCGGTGATCGGTATATAGAGTAAATTTGGTTCCGAAAAGGTAGGGTCTAAAATTTTTCGTTGCCCAAACAATAGCTTAAAGCTCCCTTTCAATTGTGGAGTAGCGTTGTACAGTTTCGTTATGTGTTCGTGATGCGAAACAAATGGGCTTCGAATTTTGGGATAGGACGGCTCCGAGGGCAAATTTGGAAGCGTCCGTAGTCAATTCAAATTGTTGATTAAAATTTGGATATGCTAGAATCGATTGATTTGTAAGGATGGTTTTTAGATGCTCAAAGGAATCGATAAAATTTTGGTTGTGAATAATCTTGTTATCTTTCTTTAAACATATGGTCAAAAATGTTGTAAGTTTAGCAAAGTCTCTGATGAACTTCCTGTAGTAACCTAGTAAGCCTAAAAATGACTTTATTTCGGTTCTCGTTTTTGGCAAAGGAAATTTTTGTATCGCTTCAATTTTGGCTGGGTCAGGTTTAATTCCTTGTGGGGTTATCACATGACCTAAGTACTTTACTGATTTCTGAAGGAACTCAGATTTATCTAATTGTATCTTTAGGTTTGTATCGCGACATCTTTGAAAAATATTTTTGAGTCTTTGAAAGTGCTCCTGTAAAGAAGTTGAGAAGATTATCACGTCGTCTAAATATACCATGCATTGCGTCGGGGTGAGTCCTGTAAGGGCTGCATTGATCATTCGCCGAAACGCAGCTGAACTGTTTTTTAAACCCATTGCCATTCCGCAAAATTGAAAATGGCCTTCTTCCGTAGAAAAATCAGTTTTCTCTCTGTCTTGGGGTTCAATTTCAATTTGATAGAATCCGCTTGCTAGATCGAGGGTAGTAAAATAGTTGGATCTACCTAGGCGGTCTAATACGGTTTCGATATTAGGTAAGGGGAATTTGTCTTCTATTGTGTGTTCATTTAACTTGCGGTAATCGACAACTATTCGAAATTTTCGCTTACCGGATGCGTCTAATTTCTTGGGTACAACCCATATGGGAAAGTTGTACGGACTTTCGGATGGTTCAATAATTTTTTCGTCTAACATTTTATTAATTTGGGTCCGAACTTCTTCTTGGTGACAATGAGGGTATCTATAAGTTTTTGTGAATATTGGTTGATCCGTTTAAGTGCGGATATGATGTTTAGTTAAGTTAGTCGAGGAAAGAGGGATTTCAAGATGATAGAAAATATCTTTATATTCGTGATACAAGTTTGTAAGTAAGGATTTTTCTTCCGTGTTAAGGTGGTCTAGTCTGAGATTATTATTAAGATTTTCTAAAAGTTTCTGTTTAATTGTCGTTTGATTAATGTTATGGTGGTCCTGTTCGAAATTGTCGAAATCGTCAAGATAAAAGGGTTGGTCAATGGTGAGTGTCTGTGGTTCACTGGACATGTTAATGATAGAAGTCATAAAGTAATTATTTTTAAGTTTAACAATTGCTGAGGGCATTATTAAATCTTTCGTAAATTTAATTCTAGGGGCAATTTTGGTTCCGTTGCTTCCAACTGCTGGAAGTCTAACAAATTTTTCGATTCGAGATTCAATGTGTACCTGTCGTATTGTGTCTTGAGTTTGGGGCTTTATAAAACTACAAAAATTACGTTTTTGTCGTTGTTCTTTGGTTAACATTTCGTTATAGAAAAAGGGAACGGCTGTTTTTTCTGTTTGAATATGTTGCCACTTGTAGTCTATATTAGCTGGTAAACGGGATAATAAATCTGATCCAATAAGGCCCCTCGGGGTCACAGGATTGCAGTTTTGGTGCTGTGCAAAGTGGCCTGCGGGCTTTCACATAGCATAGAGCTATACAAAGTGGCAAAGAAAAGCTAGATAGTGAAGTGCCACCTCCTCGCGGTAAGGGGCGGGCAACGACTGCGTGGTTATAAGTCCAGACGCCTCTGGCAGTAAGCTCCACGCTACGGCTAAGCGCACGAATCACTAAGTTGAAATAATTATTTTTCAAGGGACAAGTGAGGAAAAGCATAGGTTAGATAGATAGTAAACATCAAAATGCAGCAACCCCCGCTTACTAGGCGGGGGTCAGTAAGAGAGGGGGAGGAAGAGGACCGAAGCGTTAGGCCGAGGCCTCAGCCTCTACACCCATGGCGGGAGAATCAAGTCAAGGAGGAGAGAAAAAAGAAAAGGAAGGAACTGTAGAGTCCAGGTATCTCGACTTGCTACACTACATAGAAAGTGAACTTGACCAAAGTAAGAAGTTACCAAAGGCATACTTAAATGCACTCAAAGAGAAAATCACACTGTGGGCAATAACGCAAGCTGAACAGCAAGGAAAGATAAAAGAGCTTAGAGAGGAAAACCAAAGATTGAGAAAAGAGTTATCAGAAAAACAGAGGTCGACAAATATGGCACAAACATCGTACGCATCTGTAGTGACAAAGGAAAATAAGGGCAAGACTGGTATGGTAGAGAAGACAGCGCAAAAAACTAATAATACCCTATTTATAACATCTGCAACTGGCGAAGATGGCAAAGAGGTGATGAAAAAATTTACAAGTAAGATAAACCCTCAAAGGCAAAAAATACGTATTAAAGCAATGAGAACGACAGGAAAAGCACTTATTGTAGAAGCGGCAACACCAGAGGATATGAAAAAGATCATCCAAAATGAAGATATTAAGAGAGATTTAAAATACGAGGCTCCTAAGAAGAGAAATCCTCTAATAATAATATACGATGTACCATCTAATCATACCAATGAGGAATTTCAGTGAACTCAAAGCAATCAGTCAACTAGTATTAAATCAACAAGTGAATATCCTGAAGGACACGTTGTGCCCTAATAACCATTTTGTATGTATGTAAATAACGATATTTTAACCTAACCATGTATGGCAATTTGTTTGCCGATCTGGCTAATTAAATTAAAAAAAAAATGAGGAATTAAAGCGAATAACATATGAGCAAAATTTTGAGGACATAATAGAAGAAGAAGAATTCGACTCAACCTTCAATCCTCGATTTAAAACAGGGCCGAGAGATAAGACCACAGTACATCATGTGGTGGAAGTATCAGCAAAATTGAGAAGGGCGATCCTCAGGCAAGACAGACTGTATGTAGGATTTAGAGCTCTAAATGTAAAGGACTACATAGTAGTTCCAAAATGTGTAAGATGTCAGGACCTAGGACATGTAAGCAAGCATTGCTCCCTCCAACAAGACAAGCAGGTATGTGCGCACTGTGGAGAAGGCGAACACAATAAAATGAACTGCCCGAAGAAAAATCAACCCCCAATCTGCATTCCATGCAAGAAAAGGGGAAAGAACTGCGGAAAAACAATAAAGGATTGTCCGATCCATAAACTGTTGATTGACAGGCTGATACAAAAGACCGATTATGGACAATAAGTCCTACGGAGAGGAAACAATCAACAATAATGAATCAAACAAACAAGAAGAACAAAAAAGGACAAAATCCACAGCAAGAAGACTAGGGGCCGGTTGCAGAAAGCAATGTTAAGTCTGGTGTTAGCTAACGTCGCGTCAAAGTGAACAAAATCGCATCAAAGTTTGTTTACTAATGTATTAGTTACCATAAACATTTCAGATTTGATTCGTTTTTGTTCACTTTGACGTCGCGTTAGCTAACACCAGACTTAACATTGCTTTCTGCAACCGGCCCTAAGAGATGAAATGAGAGCATAAATGCACAAAATGTTCAGGAAGCAAAGTGATGCACTAACGAAAGAGGAAAGAGAAAAGAATGAAGAAATACTGGAAAAAATGAGAACATGTCATTTGAAGAATGGTCCATCTACATCTACGTACGATCCGAAACTATATGAAAATATTGAGCTCAATATGCAATTAAGCAGACTTGAAGAAGCAAATATGCTGACACTTGCGCTAAGACACGTCGTAAGAAACCTGCATCCGAAGGGAAAAACAGTCGCCTTTCCTGTGCTGGGTGCTGTTGACCGAATCCAGCTGAGGTCTTCCAATCTTCCAACAGATGCAGCAGAATTAAAAGAACTTATTGATAAAGTGTTCAAAAGGCGAAAAGAAGACTATGATATCGAAGAACTGTATCGCGATTTTGTTAGAATGCACGGGAGAACAGCTTTTGATTCGACACAGCAATGGCCAATGTGTCACATGTTCGTGCGCCATCCGTAGCCATACGAGTAGCACAAATCAATGGAATGAGGAGTACTTTAGTGCTCCAAGAAGTTCGAAAATTAGCAGCAGAACAAGACCTGGATATGGTCTGCATGCAAGAGCCATATGCAAGGGGTGGCAAAATCCCAAGCATGCCGGTGACAGCGCAGATCATAACTAAGGGCGAACATCCAAAGGCGGCTATCATAGTCTTCAATCGCGAAATAACAGCAACTTTGATAACACAACTAAGTGATGAACACTGCATCTGTATAGAGGTCAGAACACGTGCGGGGACATGGATCGTGGCCAATCTGTATTTTCAGTTTGGGGACGCCATTGAACCGCACGTGGAAAAGGTGAGGAATGTTCTCCTGACGTATCGAAACCAGCCAGTAATAATAATGGCAGACGCAAATGCAAGATCGGTGCTATGGCACAGCGATAGGACAGATGAGAGGGGAGAGCTGTTGCAGGAATTGATACATGAGCTCCAACTAGAGGTCATCAATGAACCCAACAACCCCCCCACTTTCAGTAACAGAGCAGGGGCATCAAGTAACATTGATGTAACCCTGACAAACGGGAAAGCCTATAGATATGTAAGCAACTGGAAGGTCATGAGCAATGCAACGGTGAGTGATCACAACATGATCTGTTTCGATATGGCGGGAGAGAGACAAAGAGAAGAACTTAGAAAGAGACCTCGATATAACTTAATGAGGGCGGATTGGGATGCGCTGAGGACTGGTTTTGGGAAGCAGGCGCTGGTGCAGGAGGGAGACGATGTCAACGAGACAGCTCGAAAGATAACAAAAGAAATAACACGAGCGATGAACCTTGCAATCCCCCATAATGAAGCAAAAAAAGGACATAAGTAATCCTGGCTGGACAGAAGAGCTGACGAAGCTCAGAAAGAGAGTCAGGAAGGCAAGAAGGAGATACCAAAGAACGGCAATTGCTCGTGAGAGGAGGGTTTACCTAGCAGAGTACAGAGCAATAAAACAGCTCTATAAGGCGAAAATAAAGGAAGCAAAAGAAAGGAGTTGGCAGATATTTGTGGAGAGACACCTAACACTAAGATATATGGGGAGTACCATATAAAATTATATCCAACAAGGTCAGGTCGCCTTCGCTTCTCTCCTCAATGGAGAGAGATGATGGGACGATGACGAGCAACTGGAAGGAATCAATAGAAACCCTCCTGAAGGTTCTACTACCAAGTGATAGTTTAGAAGAAGAGGATGAATAACAGCGCAACACAAGAAATAGAATGACCGAAAATTATACAGTAGAAGGGATGGTAGAGCCATTCAGGGAGGAAGAAATAAGCAGAGCAATAAGATCTTTAAAAAGAAAGAAGGCACCAGGACCCGATGGCATACCGCCGGAGGTGATCCAGAGCCTTGAAGCGGAATTACTGGAACCTTTATGTTCTCTCTACAATAGATGCCTAAGACAAGGAAAAATACCCAATGCTTACAAGCAGGCCGAGGTCGTGATTATAAAAAAGGGGGATGACAAGGACCCTGCGAAGCCAAAGTCGTAACGACCCATATGTCTTTTAAACGTGCTGGGAAAGGTGCAGGAGAAGCTTCTGTGTGGGAGGCTATTACAGCATCGGCTCACACTGAGGCGAGGAATGCACGGGAACCAATACGGATACAGGGCGGGAAGAACGACGGAGGATGCAATAAACAGGGCGATAAGATCGGTGCAGGAAAGCATCAACTGCAAATATATAGTAGCGATTTTTATAGACTTTACGGGCGCTTTCGATAACTTATGGTGGCCGGCCCTGTTTAGAAGGCTAAAATATCTAAACTGTCCAAGGGAATTATATAAGAGCTTTAGAAGTTACTGCCAGGATAGGTATGTAACGATACAATGCCCAGACGAGAAGGTAATAAAATACCTTACAAAAGGATGTCCTCAGGGGTCAGTGTGTGGACCAGTTTTCTGGGATGTGCTATTGGAGGAGCTACTGGAAAAACTGGAAGACAACCAAGAAGCAGCAGGAACAGTAGCGTATGCGGATGACCTTTTACTCTTGGTGGAGGCTAACTCAAGGGCTCACATTCAGGAAAAGTGCAATAACCTTATGCAATACATAAACCAATGGTGCAAAGAAACAAAGCTGACATTATCAAAAGAAAAGACCACCTACTCCTTAATGAAAGGGGAACTGCAAAGGGATCCAATCATAAAGATAGGAGGACAAAACATCAGAAGGTCTGGATCCACGAGATATCTTGGGATCAAGATGGATGAAAAAAGAAATTACCATGAACACATTGAAGAAGTGTGCAACAAGGCGACCAAGGTGATGTATAAAATATCTGGATTGGCGCAGAGAGAATACAAAATACCACTTTCGTGTGTAAGGGTATACATGAACACGATACTTTCTTCAATTGTGGGATATGGAGCCAGCATATGGGCGCACAGGCTAAAAACCATAAAGCAAAAACAAAAGGTGAATGGAGCCCAGAGAAAAGTGCTACTAAGAATGACAGGGGCCTTCAGCACAACTCCGACGGAGGCCTTGACCACGGTAACGGGGGTACTGCCACTCCACCTGGAAATCAAAAAGAGAGCGGCCATGTACTGGATGAGGAAGGCAGAACTAGGAAAAGTGCAAGAAATAATGCAGGCAGAAACAACAACAAAGCGTCAGATCAAAGAAGCTATAGAAGCAGAATGGCAAACGTCATGGCAGAACTGCGATAAGGGAATAATAATTATGACTTCCTACCTGACGTCAGAAGAGCAGCGGAGATAAACCCAACGCAAGGGCTTATACACTTCCTCACGGGACATGGTCCGTATCCGGAATATCTATAGATTCAATCTAAAAGAGAACAATGAATGCGAATGTGGTGAGGTAGGCACTCCTGAGCACGTGGTGTTTCAATGCCAGCTTATGCACGCCATTGCATATAGAGAAAGAGAAGAGTTAAGAGGACACAACAAGCGGGAAATCTTGGAAGACGATAGACTCTTGCCATATCTAAACAAGCTTGCTGACAAAATATCAAAAGAGTGCCAACGAAAATACAATGAGCAAAGACTCAATGGAAATAACCATCAGATGTAACTTCAAAGAACAATCATGGAAAGGGGCTGCAGAATGAGGTAGTTCCCTGAGTTTCTTGACACTAAGTTCTCCGAGTCAGGAAATGAAGGGACTGCTGAGATCTGCTTCCCAAGAAATGAGCAACAATTTTCTCAAACATTAAAGCGATAACCAACAACTTGCCCACAGATGATGATAAACAACAACATCTAACGACAAGAAAAAGGTATGGAATGGGGCTGCAGAGGAAGGAAGCTCTGGAGTCTCTTGACACTAAGTTCTCCGAGTCAAGGGACGAAGGGGCTACTGAAATCTGCTACCCATGAAATGAGCACGATACCACAGATACAACAACAACAATTCCACGAATCCACGAGATAACACTCAACGACAAAGGATATGACTAAACTGTCTAACATGGTCCAGGAATTACCGGACCAAGTAACAGTGAAACAGTGAAAGTGAAAGAGACACTTAAAAGACAATTTTTTAATAATAATAAAAATAGGAAATAAGACTAGACTTAAGGATAGGGAAGGAAATATAGAATAAAATGAAGCTGTTGTGCATGGTCATGGATTACCGGACCTGCAAGCAGCTGACTACAAAAAAAAAATAATTAAAAAACAACATAGTGTAATCATAGAAAATTAGACTAGGCTTAAGAAGGGGATAACAAACAACTGCAATTAGCAGATTAAGAAAACAACATAATCAGGAAACCCAGATGTAAGTCGAACAAAAAAATTATTATTTTTAGCATGTTCTGTTTGGTCATGTAATGTTTTTTATGTTTCACGCATGTTAGGTTTTTAGGATCTTCGCATGTAGCATGTTAGGTATAAATAAAAAATAATAGAACAATTTTGGAAAATGTCAATAGAAGCAAATTACGGCCTGAGTTAGATTTTACAAGAAATCAGGCTATTAAGAAATGTAAGATTAAAATGAAAAAAAAAATGAAGGGTTAAAGTCGAAAAGATATACCTGATGGGTATAGACAGAGATGGAGTGCCTTAATAAACACCATAGTGTTTGACGTTACTTGTGTATTTTGCGTTGTTTAGCATTATTTGTGATTTTAACATGGAAAACTATAGGTATATACTAGTAGAGAATGCGTCGATATAATCAAAGTATAATTGGAGTCTTGCCATAAACTTGTAGTTTTATTTTGAATTTTTCCAAAAAATTTTAAATTTTTGTAGTCTTTATTTTCTTTTTATTTTGTATCATAAAATAGAACACAATATCCAACCACTTGGGAGCGAATTTTTACAATCCCTGTATATATTGCAGTGGCTTCACGTTGAGTGCCTTATTTACTTATGCTATGGAAGCACCACATTATTGAGCTTGCCAATTTAATTATGTTGTGACTCTACTGTTGCAGCACCTTTTTACTATTTAGTAACAGCTCAAATAATATTTGATATTGACTTACCTACTTAATTGAAACCTTTTTTAATAATAATGCCGGTATTGCTATGAGACTCTTATCAGGGTTAGTTCATTGATCTAGTTGCTTCTTAGTTGTTTTTTTTTTATTTTTTATTCTGAATTTGAAATTGGCTAATGACATGCACTGTCACTTTTACTTCGAACGGCCCTCAACGACACTTTCAATAAAATGTGACATAAATAAACCCTTTACAATTTTTGTTAATGACTATTATATGATAAGTATCCATATATATAATAGGCTTGTCTGGGACGCTGTTTTGTGTGTCCGGGACGCGTATTTCACATATGTCATGCAGATCCGCAACTGTGGGTGGAGTCAAAATGCAACGTCCAGTACGAGACTCGGTGATGATAGCACTGACGCAGTGATCTAGTCACCTTTCATCTCAGCTGTTTAGATCTAATACAGTAGGGCCAGTCAAGTTTGTTAACCGTCTAATATAATAATGAGTTTTTTCTACGGTCACCTTTAAAACTGACTATTAAGCGTTCACTGTCAATGCGAAAAGTTAGCGATTCACACATTTTTTCCCTAGTAACCATTTTAACATCGCAACCATGTAAACAATGTCTTAATGAAATACACGCGTCACTTCATTTTACTTTACGCATCGCCATGGCTAACCAGTGGTGTATTGGTAAAAACTTAGGTACCGGCTCGCACATGTGACGACCCCCCCCCCCCCCGCCCCGATAATTTTAATAAACGTTTTTACATAGTCAAATATATTTATATACTTTCAAGTCGTACATTTATGCTTCCATTTTTTTTTATTTTTGCTGACAATCCACGGGTAAGTACGTTTCTTGCTCTCTCACATTAGTCATCCATATATTGGTCAAGAAGGTTTAGCAGCATTTTCTTTGATTTCCGTCTTCACATAATTCGAAACTTCCACAAAAGAGTCAAACTTTGTAGCTGGCGGTGATGCACTTTCAGAAACTTCGATTGGCCTATGGTCCATTTCATTGTGATCTACCCGCTTCACTCGTTTTAAAAAGTAAGACTTCAACGACGTTTGCTTTCTTTCGCAACTCATAACAAAGTGATCTTCTTTAATAGTTACCTATAAAAAAATCTGTTAAAGATTTTACCCAGAACTTCCCTAGTCGACATTGTGACACTAAATAATTTTAAAAATGAAATTAAGTTAGGAGTAAAAATATCTTAACCTTTCTAATAAATTAAATAAATTTTCACATATAATCTCATAAGAGCATTAATTCTTTCCGGAAATTTTTTGAGTGCGTTGCAACAACGTCGTATTAATTTGCCCGAACGGGACGCGAGGGCAAATTAGGACGTTATTGGAATGCACGAAAAATTATTTCCGGATATGAATTAATGCTCGAATGCAGATTCGGTAAGAAAATCGTAACGACACAAACCCTAAAAAGTAGTAATGTCTACCTACAAAAAATTTCCAAGAAATTTTTTAGTTGTCTTGGTTACGGCTCGTGAACTAATTTTTCTATTGATCATCAATGAGTGTCGTACGATTTTCACATATAATCTCATAAGAGCATTAATTCTTTCCGGAAATTTTTTTGAGTGCGGTCCAACAACGTCGTATTAATTTGCCCAAGCGGGACGCATATACGCAGGATGTATATATTTATGTGCGACAGCTTTTACGATATACGTCGATGCCTTGCCCAAATATACGTTTCCCGTCTATTTCAAGGTTTGGAATTTACGCATTTATGCGGCTCGCGGCCTAAAAATCAAAGGAAAATAGAGGTAACAATATCTTAACACTTGCTTATGCAAATTAAAGCAATAATCAAATTTAAAAAATGACAGGGAGGGGATTCGATCAACATTATCTGCCGATACAATCGTCGATAGTCAGATAGATTTAACTGCTCTATGAAGGCTCGCTGATGTGTTATTGTGGAAACTTTTTGAATTTTTTGTGACCTTATCTTGTATTTTTTGGGTTCTATTTTCGTCAAGTGTAAGGCCTGGTCTATGTGAAAATTACTACTTTAATCTATTTTCCACTTAACGCAAATATAAACAAAATTTTATTTTTTAAGGTGCTGACCCTGTATATATTTGTATTAAATTGTACCGGTTTTATTCCAGGTACATATGTAATATGTATGCAAAATATCGTCTTCCTCCGACAAATACTTTTTGAGCTATACTGCCAAAAGACAGAGAGACAGACAGACGGAATTGAGAAAACCTGTTTTTCGTCATCTAGGCACTCTGAAACGTGAAGATCTGAAAGAATCTCGGAAGGCGATTTTTTCGTGATTACAATACTTTCTTCGTGTATGCCTATATTGACCAACCGGCCCGGCTACAAAACGGTCAATCAACCCCAAGCAGGTAGTTAGGCAATAACGTGCAAATCACCTGCTGAGAGCTGTTTACAGTTGCTCAGATTGTTATTTCTTCGAATTTAATGAAGAGTAGTGGTGTCCTTGCAGATAAAACTGTGCATATAAAGACGAATCTCCTGCAATTTACGAATTCAGAAATCACTCTAAAGCCGGCTCGCGAGCCGTCTGGGAAAAACAGGTACCGGCTCGTCGAGCCGGTGCGAGCCGGTTCCAATACACCACTGTGGCTAACCTGATTATTATTGTAATTCGTCATTTTTCTGGAACTGGCTAAAATTATTGACAATTGCATCACGGTGCCTCCATAATCACGCAACAGATTTATTGAGTTTGTGAGTTTTTGTGAAGTTGAAGATGGACTCTGAAGGTAATTGCACCCCGCCTGAAGTATTTGAAGCGACCCAGACAGCAACCAACGAGTGTTGTTGGCCAAATCGCGCGGCCTTTATGAACGGCGGTACAACGACTTCATCAAGTGGTGTGTGTCGAAATTTCAATTATTTAACAATTTTGTTATTTATTTAGGACCGTAGAAAAATTTTTGTATGTATTTCGAGTGTAAAGAGCCATTTTGGTATTCGGTTGCTTTTTCGCGCCTCGCTACCGCTCGGCACGAAACTCGCATCCTCATACCAAAATGGCTCTCTTTACACACTAAATACATAAATATCTATTAACGATTTAGCGATTGATGGCGTCTTGGCACAGGAAGAAATACATTCGTATTTACCATCTGTTATATATAAATACAAAAAATTGGATGTCCACATCAGTGGTGAAGGAGACTTCAAATGTTCATTACGCGTAAATTTATGTGACGAAGTGGTTGGGTGAGTTTTTTAATCGAATGGAGACCAATTACATTGTAAAAATAAGTAAAATTTGAAAATGCCAAAGCAAATTCCGCTGCCATTATGTGGTGTTAAAACATTTGCTTTGCCAGCATAGCTCTCGCCGACAGGTAAGTGTGAAATGAATTGCATTCAAACCTGAAAATGATATACATCTTTTTCGACAACGATCAAAATAAGGGGTCATTTGCGCATGTTATTGATACGCGAAATATTCCATTTTTAACGTGGTAAAAATAGGATATTTATTTATGTTACCATTGTCGACGTGCGCAAAGTATTTCAAACAGTAGCACGCGAAATACTTTTCACGCGCTGGCAATATTTTGTTCATGAATATTTTTTATTATTAGGTAAATTACAGTTGTAGAATAGTTATTTATACAACGAGTAGCTAAAGTGTCACTTTTTTGCACGCGAGAGAAAGTTTAAAAAATGAGCCAAAGGCGAATGTTTTAAGTCTCACAAGTGCAAAAAGAAGTTTTAGATACGGGTTGTATACATACTTCATAGCACCAGTCAATTTTAACTATAACATTAGAAGTTTAATTTTTTCATGTGTACCTACTTTAAAATGCCATACACTAAATAAATTAAAATAAGAAAACTTTTAAATCAATCACAGAAAAATTAAGTGATAAGTGCAAAGTATGCAATTATCATTATGCACTGTTTAGTTTTGAATTGAACTAGCGAAATGCAATCTTTTTTACCTATACTGTAAATCATTATTTATGAAAATTAAATATACAATTGTGATAATTCATTACTGTTTTTGTAATGTATTGGATTAATGTAATAGTCACGCATAATATATTTCGTACATAATTCATTCGCTTCCGTAATCCTACCATGGGTGCACTTCTGCTTTATTTTGCATTTTGACATTGTAGACTGTAGATCATGTATGTACTGTTTGAGGCTTTCGCGGTTACTCGAATTATTCTCCTTAGCATAGAATTTCGGCTTAGACCGCGTAGTATTTGTATATGAATACCCAGCATTTTCTGGCTTAATGTGCCTTGCACCTTGTGAAGTCGAGCAAAAACCCGCGCGACTTTCACTCTGATGATGCAAGCTGCAAGGTCTTGCGAAACATAAGTGAATATGGATGCACAAACAGCAAAACGGCCAAATCTGCCTAAGTATCCTCGTTCTCAAAATACTCAAACAACACGAGCCACCAGAGAGCATGGCCATCGCGCGGGTTTTTGCTCGACTTCACAAGGTGCAAGGCACATTAAGCCAGAAAATGCTGGGTATTCATATACAAATACTACGCGGTCTAAGCCGAAATTCTATGCTAAGGAAAATAAGTAGATCATGTATTCATTACATTAGAATTTTCAAAATATTAAATACTATTGACCTCTAACCTTCGTAGAACATACTTCGTTTATTAATAAATCAGCCGAAAATATAGACAGATTATAAGTCCGAATCGGCCTATTAGAAAATAGAAATTAATTGCTGAATTGTTCATTTAAAAGAAATTGCATCAATTGTCAATTTATTTAAATATATTACATCTACAACAGCCGACAAATATGAAATTCCTATCAACGCATCTTCTATTGGATGTTGCGCTTTAGCACCACCCCCAGTTGCGGATCTGCATGACATATGTAAAATACGCGTCCGGGACGCTGTTTCAGCAGCCAAACCGTAAGAGATAGAGAAAAAAGTTATTAAAGTTATATGTTTGGAATGGTCATGTCAGGTCAGGAACCGAATTTCAGTCTCTAACACTAATTATTATCTTAATTATCCTAATCCGAACTTTTTAGGTTAGATTCTAGGCAAATTTTATCAAGGCGAATGCGACTGGTAGTTTTCTACCAACAATGACGTCATATACGTACGTGTGGTGAATACGCGTTCTATTCGCAAAACGGTCTTTTTTGTTTTATTAAATGAGACATTTGTCTCACTGGACTGCTAGTTTAACTATAATTCAATATACTTCTTTAATTGTCTTTTATTTCAGATTTTCTTAATATAATCAATAATAAACCCACCTGATTATTCTCACTTTTAATGACTCCAAAACGTCTTAAGATGTCTCACTTCCTTACATCTCCTACTAGGACTCATACACAGATCAGCTAAGACGCACTGTCCATTAACAATCAGCCACCAACTCTCAAAACCTCAGGATGCTTGTAGAAATGATCCCTTCTCCACACCTAGGCCTCCGTTACTCCTGTAGTATCTCCCTTTCCAACATCTTCACGGTTAGTATGCTTCCACATATGAATGTAAATTAACCTTGTACTTCCTTAGCTCCTACTCCATCCATACACGCCGTCAGCAGCCAGCAGAATCACAGATCTTTAGTAGTTCCTGCGTCAATGTCTGTCATCCAGTCCTCACGTCCTCAGTAATCCCTCAAGAAGTCCATCCCTTTATGACCCTCCAATTAATGTAACTTCTTATCCATATATATAATAGAATTGTCCGGGACGCTGTTTCAGCAGCCAAACCGTAAGAGATAGAGAAAAAAGTTATTAAAGTTATATGTTTGGAATGGTCATGTCAGGTCAGGAACCGAATTTCAGTCACGTGACACTTCCGGTTTTCGAGAAATCACAAAAAAGACCGTTTTTCAAATAGAACGCCTATTAAATAAAAACTGGTTCAGCAGCCAAACGGAGCTGCGACCCTCTGCGCCTTAAAACCTCGATCGGTTAGGCAACCACTTTGACAGCTTCCAGAATGTTCCGATGTGCTCTGCGCCTTAAAACCTCGATCGGTTAGGCAACCACTTTGACACCTTCCAGGTCTGGGTACAGTTTTTATTTAATACGCGTTCTATTTGAAAAACGGTCTTTTTTGTTTTTTTAAATGAGACATTTGTCTCACTGGATTGCTTGTAAATTGTAATACCAAAACTAACTCAATTATATCCAATTCGTATTATTGTGCTTCTTATTCTTCTTATTATGTAGTTATACCATATTGCAACTTCTCTTGAGTAACTATTATTTTATACTTGTAATAGTTCACCTGATTTCACCTCGCAAATTTTATTATCAACCCTTTTATTTAATCCAAACTCATTTTAAATAAATAGGGCCAAATTTCTATTTTATTTTCACTAAAGTATAGTATTCCAACCAGAAATTGGAAAGCTATTTAAAATCAGGCCAGCATTGAAAACAATAAGTCACTTCGTAATTTAATTCATAAAATTACTGTTTGATTGTCATTCAGTGACACTTCGATAATAACCTTCAAATTTGACAGATGCATTGGGAAGTTTGAAAGATATATACGTTTTTCAAAATTTTCTATGCTACTATACGGTTTTAAAAACTCAACTAGTACCTATTTAAATCATGCACAATGTTACAATGCCTTAACAAAACAGTTACAGATACAATTTGCAGATGAACTGTCATTACTTGAAAGCTGATTGACATTAGACTATTATTTACTGATTGTATGAAACCAACTTAGACATGACTTACACTTTTCATAGTGTACTGGATTTTAAATAGCTTTCCAATTTTTGGTTGGAATACTATATCAAAATTACATTTTTTAAATCTGTTATTTTCTCAATAATGATAACAAAATTTCATTTCTATCTAAGTTACAATTATTTCTGCCATTTTAATCCCAAGCTTTTCTGAATGCTACCCACTTCATTATATCTTACAATAGAATTTATTTTTGTCACATGCAACATGAACTTGTATTAATTATTATTCCTTTTTACAACCATCAAATAGTACTCAAATGCTATACCTTTCATTTTAATTCACCTCCAATCTTAAATTCCATCAATGGCTTTCAATTAAACAATAGTAATTTGTACAACTAGTTTTGAAAGTCATACTTTTTTTCATGAAATTGCAGTTTGATAACGAGGGCGAAGCCCGAGTTAATCAAGCAAATGAATGAAAAAATCTGGTGTGATACACTCACACAACTTCCTTTTACAGTGATCTTATAATTAGTCAAAAATTTCATTTTTAATTTTTAACCATTTGTTAAAAATTTTCAAAAATTACAAATTCTACAAAAACGGTACAAAATCGAGTGTTAGTTGAAGAGACAAATTTTCTCTAGAATTTTAAGGTGAATTCAAAAATGTAATAATATACCGGGTGTTTTATTTAAAATAGGAGTTAATAAAAAAATAGAAAAAAAAACAAAAGAAACCCACTTTAGAAGTATTCAACTGGAAAATCACCTATCTCACATCAATACACATTAAAAATGTAAGAAAAATGTAAAGTTTAAAAAAATCGTTAGAGCCGTTTTTGAAAAAATTAAAAAAAAACTGAAAAATCACAAGAGTAAACACCTACTTCCGGTTATGCGATTTTCTTCAAAAGCTTGCTGTCTCATCTACATAGTACACAAAACTTATATATGAAGTTTCAACGCCATACCTCTTTTCGTTTTTGAGACATTCTGTTCACAGACAGACACACACACAGACAGACAGACAGACACACAGACAGACACACAGACCAATGAAAAAAAATATGTTTTTTGGGATCAGGGGACTCTAAAACGTGAAGATCCGTTGAAAACTCAATTTCGAATTTTTGGGGTGAATCCAATACTTCCTTTATAGTAAAAGGAAGTAAAAAGGACTTTCAAAACGTGTTGTACAAGTAGTTTTTTACTTCCTTTTACGATAAAGGAAGTATTGGATTCACCCCAAAAATTCGAAATTGAGTTTTCAACAGATCTTCACGTTTCAGAGTCCCCTGATCCCAAAAAACATATTTTTTTTCATTGGTCTGCCTGTGTGTCTGTCTGTGTGTCTGTCTGCCCGTGTGTCTGTCTGTCTGTGATCAGAATATCTCAAAAATGAAAAGAGGTGTGGCGTTGAAACGTCATAATTATATAAGTTTTGTATACTATGTAGATGAGACAGCAAGCTTTTGAAGAAAATCGCATAACCGGAAGTAGGTGTTTACTCTTGTGATTTTTCAGATTTTTCGATTTTTTCAAAAACGGCTCTAACGAGTTTTTGCAAACTTTACATTTTTATTACATTTTTCATGTGTATTGATGTGAGCTAGGTGATTTCCAGTTGAATACTTCTAAAGTGGGCTTCTCTTGTTTTTTTTCTATTTCTTTTATTAACTCCTATTTTAAATAGAACACCCGGTATATTATTACATTTTTGAATTCAGCTTAAAATTTTAGAGTTATTTGTCTCTTCAACTAACGCTCTATTTTGTACCGTTTTTATAGAATTTGTAATTTTTGAAGTTTTTGACAAATTCTTAAAAATTAAAAATGAAATTTTTGACTAATTATAAGATCACTGTAAAAGGAAGTTGTGTGAGTGTATCACACCAGATTTTTTGCATAGTGATCTCTTGGTCGAAATTCAGTCGAAAAGGAGTTCGGAATTGACAACTGTCAAATTGACATTTCCTAAAATAGTTAAAACAAGTGTACTTTTTTCAAGATTTTTACGTTAAAAAAGTGGAACTTTCAATACGATTTTTCGTTAAAAAAAGACGACTTTCACTACCACTATGCAAAAAACAATCCTTTTATAAATTTTCATAATTTAATTATATTAATCAGACGATTTTATTTAAATTAATCTTTAACATTAGCTTACATAAAGATCACCCTTTATGTACCAATGCAATATTTATAGGTTTCAACAGTTCTCTGGGAAAAGTAATTTATATATTTTTGAATCCAGAGAACTAGGTTTATTTTTTAATACTGGTACCTGGAATAAAGTTTCCAAGAAGAAATACAACACTGGGACATTATTTTCGCCGCCACTGTATATTTGCATGTAGAAAATCGACTTATAACCTCACAAACTGAGGTTTTCGATCATAGCGATAAGTTAATATGAAACTTGGTAATACGTGTCTATAAATGAATCTTGCTTATACAAAATCATTATAAACGCAAATTCAAATGGAGGAAAGTGTTTAACCTACCAGCAAAATGTTTATCCTCGCTGAAATGAAAAATGTGACGAGGATCACGCCGGATCTATTTCACATGAAACTGAACGATGCCATCGCTTCCGAATTAAACAAAAAATTAGCTAATAAGGTAGGTATGCAATCTTAAATCGTATACGATAAGTAGTCAACTTGTATATCTGTATCCAGGTAGTTCTAAACGTGGGCCTTTGCATCGCTCTGTACGACATCACAAGTTTGCAAGAATCATACATATTCCCTGGCGATGGCTCCTCTCACACAAGGGTCGCATTTCGATACGTCGTCTTCCGGCCATTTATGGAGGAGATCTTGCTGGGGAAAATCAGAAGTTCCAGCCAGGAAGGAGTGCATGGTAAAAAAAGCAGTCGGAGCCACCTAAATCTCATAGCTTTATATTTAAGTAACCCTGGGATTTTTCGATGACATAATTATCCCTCCGACCTATTTGCAACACCCGTTCCGATTTGACGAGACGGAACAAGCTTGGGTATGGGAGTATGATACGGGTGATGGCGGTACGCATGACTTATTTATGGATGCTGGGGAGCCAATCCGCTTTAAAGTGACTGCGGAATCATTCCATGAGACTTGCCCTTCCAATCCTACAGGCCCTGCGTCTGCAATATCTGACGCTCCTGACACGGCCGAAAATAAGGTCCCGTACGTAATAACGGTAGGTAACGCTTGTATATTTGAGCAGAATTTGTTCGTTTTTTACATTTTATTTTCGGTAAGCCTAGTATTTCCTGTGATACAATATGTATTATCCATTTACTTGAATTCTGAAATTTCCGGACTGTTCTTGTAAAATAATGTGTTTTTGTGACTGTATAGTAATTAATAGCATTTTCGACTGGTTGCTCTAGTGAACACTCTACAGTACTGATTGCATGTTTTGTTTTTGGCGTACAAAATTAAATACAAGCCAGCATTATGTATGTAGCTTCTTTCAGCTTCCTAGGGAATCTGTTTTCCTCTTTAGCTACAATTGATGCGTTATCCCATTGTATGTGGTGGTCCTGCGATCTTGGATTTGATGGTTTCACCTTTTCTAATATCTTTGTAATGTTCCGATAATCTTACTTGTAGGAGTGGTTGTGTTTCCCCTATGTATTTTCTTCTACACTCGGACTATATGCTGTAGATAGTTAATTCGCTGTTTATAAATGTTTTCTCGTATTGATTTTTAAGTTTTTTTTTAAATTTTCCATTATGTTTTGTTTTTCTTGATAGCTATTTATTTCAATTTCACATGTTTTTGGTCTTATTTTTATAAAATCTTTAACCACAGTTGCCATTCGTAAAGCTTAATTTATAAAAATATCCACGTCCGTTTTTAAGTCATTTTGGTTGCTTGTATCTACAGGGTGTCCCACGTCGTGAGGTCACAACTTCGAGTACGAAATCTTTAGACCAAATATAGTTAAAAAGTCTAATAAAGTTATGCCCTAAAGTAAACTGTTTTCAAAATACAGAGTGTTTAATTATTATTTATTAAATAATTACAGTTTCAGAAAAACCAACATTTATTTTTATTTTAGTTTAAATTCACTATAAAGATCGTTCAAAATGGCCACCGTTGCTCTCCAGACGCATTCTGGCTCTTCTTATGAGAGATCTGGCTGCCCTACGTAACATATTGTTATTCCGAATTAGCTTTGTTGCCTCAAAAATGCGTCTCCTAAGATCTTCAACGGTCTCTGATGATGTTTGGTATACCAGATCTTTCATATGGCCCCACCAAAAGGTGGGTCTACCAGTTGCACTTCCTTTAAACCGTTGATTCAAAAATTGTCTTACACGTAATGTGTAAGTGCAGAGGAGCACCATCGTGCTGGTACCACATACCATGTCTGATCGTCAGAGAGACATCATCTAACAATTTTTCCCAAATGTTCCTGTAGAAAATTTAAATAGCTGTCGGCAGTTAAATGGTTCTGAAAAACGAATGAACCAATGAGCATGTTATCAATAATTCCACATCAGACTGTGATTTCATGTGGATCCTCCAAATCCCACGAGTGGCTATTTTTTTTGTTCATTAATCCATTCCTTGTAAATGTTGCCTCATCCGTGAATAAAATTCGTAGGTGTCGATTTTTAATGATCCAGCGCCAAAATTCCATACCACTAGCGAAATCTGTAGGTAAGAGGGCTAGAACACGCTGGATATGAAATGGATATAAACCATGACGTTTTACTGTTCTCCAAACTCGCATTCGTGGTACATTAAATTGTGCACATACACGACGAACAGTCTAGTACTTGCTGTATTGTACGCACAGTCGACTGTTTCGGGAAAGTTCCGTGTTCACGTAGGTGGTTGTGCACTCGTTGGAAAACGTGTCGGTCTGCTGTCGCCAATTTGGAAACCTTAACCCATATTTTCAAGCTGCTGCTACTGAGTTTCCATCGCAAAAACCGTAAATGTAGTGATTCGGCGTACGCTTGCATTGTAAAAGTAAACATCAACACTGTTAGAAGTCTTTCAGTTTGTAAAGTACACCGCGTCATAGATGCGCAGAACGCTAGAAACGTCCGGACGAGTCCATTACGTTCAACAAGGTGATTTCCGCTGTTGCATTCAGTTCATTGCCGTTCGTCGTGTCATTTTGTTTACATGTTTCCATGACTATTAACCCGTTAATAATATCAAGAAGGGGTTTGGGCGAGCACCTTACAGTCTGGTAGCTACATGACGCATTGGGGTTAGTCATTTATTATCCGTAGTGCCATATTCGAACTTTCTCAGGTCGCACGCGTATTCAAGAGCCTTTGGCCTGCGCCCTCTGCCAGATTCCCAGCTATTGTCTAAAATGCTGCCACGACCAAATGGCGAAAGTCCATGCACAGCTTTGGCAAAAATTTACAGCAAAACGGGCAAATTTAGTGATAATTCCTCGCGCGGAATGGAGCTGGTGACGCACGGCGAGTCCTCCCGCCGCGGAAAGCATTTAGCGAAGGGCGGCCTCGCGAGCTTCTGGTAGAGCTTGTACTTCTTATGACATGCTAATTTATTTAGCATTTGAAACCAAAAATAAATCAGCATGAAAAGTTTTCCTTTAAAATGGGAATTTTAATGTGCCCTC
Organism: Agriotes lineatus; assembly: GCA_940337035.1. Taxonomy (NCBI): domain Eukaryota; kingdom Metazoa; phylum Arthropoda; class Insecta; order Coleoptera; family Elateridae; genus Agriotes; species Agriotes lineatus. The sequence goes on along the minus strand of CALNHX010004945.1, from coordinate 88,350 downwards.
TTAAAAATACCTATTGCTACGCCACTGATACCGTCTATTGGCGCATAACTGTAGCCACGCCTATGTACTTCTTGCTTTGAAGCCACTCTAGTAAGCGCAAACAGAGAAATGAACTTTAAGGAGCTTTACTGTTTTGACATACAAGTAAATATTTCCTACTGCAAAATGGGAGTGTCTATTTTGATTTCGACCAATGGATATGCTTGTTAGTTTTTGTTGCTATGGTTATTACTGCCGAAAAGTAAAAGTTACTAGTATAAAAAAGTGGGGGTTTTTGGCTGCCAAACTCTGCCGAAATTGATAATAGAACAAAAATATTTTTAATGATAATAAATAACAAAATACAACTGTAATAAGTTAAGTAAACCACAAGCTATAATAAAAATATTGTGGAAACTACTTGTTACAATGGATAATCATGTGCTTTTCTATATTTTCAACTAAAAATCTTTGACGATTGTCTTGTATTATTTTTTTATACCGGGTGACTATAAATGATTGAGATTTTTTTTCTTAGGTTGGCACTGTTTATGTTGGTGGCACTGTAAGTCTATGTCAAATTCAATGTTCGCAGGTTAGGTTTTGCGTCAGTCTGTGTCAAAACTGACGCAAAACGTAACCGGCTAACCTCGAATTTGACATAGACTCTCAGTGTCACCAACATAAACAGTGCCAACCTAAGAAAAAAAAATCTCAATCATTTATAGTCACCCGGTACATGGAAGAATTGTTATCGGCGTCACGAGACGTTATGGGTCAATATTTAAATAAATGCGACCTTTTATTACAACATTTTGTTCATTCTGTTTATCCTCAGAATATTTTCCATTAAAAACATTTTGATGGATTTCAGTATTAATAGTACAGATTTTTTTTTAAATTATTCAATTTTGTCGACAAATTCGTAAACGAATAATAAATGCTACAGCATAATTTTGTTTTATACAACAAACAATTTGGATTTCCAAGAAATGAAGTATTGAGTAATAACAAATCCTAACCATTAACAGAAATTCTTCGACAAATACAGGGTGTTAGGGAAGTCAATACCATAAATTGTACTGATGAAAGAACTGTAAGAATGGAGTCAAAAGTTCCTTAGAAATTTTTGGATTAGATGTACAGATTCTTCACAGCTTGATTTTAAAAAATGTTACCATACATTTTCTTTACTGCTGAAATGCGTATTCATACAATCCGTTTTTGGAATTTAGTGTGCTGTTGTCACAAGCTACGAGTATTTGTAAGAGTACGAGGGTCTATGTTGCGCAGGGTCATTGTTAAAGTCATAATTTCGTTTTGTTTTATTTGATTTGTTAATGTTTATTTGATTCGTTAAGCGTTTAAGTCATACAGTGCATAATTGCTTAGTAACAGAGGATAATCAAAACTTAACCAATATTAAGTGATGCTCATATGTCAGCAGTTCCGTTTTTAACATCCATTCCCGAAGAACCTCTGCATCTAATCAAAAAATGTCTCGGGACTGTTTAACTACATTTTTGTCATTCTATCATCCCTACAATTTATGGCATTGACTTCCCTAACACCCTGTATTTACTTCCTGTCTCACAATAAGGAAAAGTGCATTCCTCAAGGGATTAAACAGCTGGAAAGTAATATGTAGTAATGTTTGTTTGAAGACCACAGACAGAAAGTTGAATTTAAAAGAAATTCCACTGTTCAAACATCAAATATTTATTTATAGTAAAAAGCTTATGTGAAATTTTACCTAAAACATACATTTTATGCCCCTTAATATATGCTTTTATATATGCCATATGCTGTAAACTTATAATATATACAAAAAAATATAAAATAAAATTCAATTCTTTCTGATAATTTAGTTGAGATCCCGGGTTTTTATTGCATAAGGAATGATAGAATGACGAACAGTTGGGGTGGAAGAGTTGGTATTTATATTAGAAAGGGCTTGGAGTTCACTGTTTCACACGTTGATAACAAGAGCATCACTATCGAACAGCTATGGATAAAAGTTAAAACAAAAAAAGCTAGTTTAATTATTGGTACCATATACATACGGCAGGAATGTAATTGTGTTGAATTTCTGAGTGCGTTTGAAAATTCGTTTACTGCTTTATTGCCTACTGCAGGCGAAATACTCTGTATCGGTGATTTTAATGTAGATTTGCTTAATTTCAGTGATGTTCACTGCATTCAGTTTAATTCTATGCTTGAAGCATTTGGATTTAAGCAGATTATTTCAGAACCAACACGAATTACAAGCCTTGTATACTGCAACTATCCTTTGGCCGCTCTGTATACTTATCGCGACTTTTCCAATTTTAGTTACATGAATTTTTGTAATGATCTAAAATCTCTAGATTGGAATAACATCTATGAAATTTCTGAAATTAATGAGAAGTTACAGTTTCTTAATGAGAACATTTTGCAGCTATTTAATAAACATACCTGTTTAAAAACGGTGAAATTTGGTAAACCCCGCACGCCTTGGTTGACAGATAATCTTAAATTTATATTATCTCTTCATGACAAAGCACTAAAAAAATCAAACACACAATGAACCGTGCGCACTGGGAGTATTATAAATTATTGCGAAATTATACTACGTTGGCAGTAAGACGAGAAAAAAAGCATACCTTGAACATCATATTCGTAATAAGGGTTCTAGAACTATATGGAAGGAACTAAATAATATTGGAATATACGGGGGTCGCAGAGCTACTGATATTCCTTTACATCTAGAAGATGTCAATTTAATTAATTCTACCTTTGTTGACGTAAGTAACAATTCTGGTGATTGTAATTTAGACTTAGTAAATTATTTTATGAATAATCTTGTGAAAAATTTTAACGTTAAAATGGATTTTTCCGAAATATCGGAAATTGACGTGTTAAAGGTTATTACTACTATTAAAACTAAAGCTACTGGCTGTGATGGTATTGGTATTGGTATGATAGAAATGTGTTGTCCTTCTCTGTTGCCATTTATTACCGTATAATTAATTTCTGATTAATAAATAACTTTTGTCCAGATACATGGAAATGTGCCAACGTCATTCCGCTTCCAAAAATTAGTCAACCTAAGGATTTAAAGACCTCCGCCCTATCAGCATCTTACCGGTATTTTGGTTTTGATTTTAGCAATAATGCTACTTCTCTTATTAAAAATTATTAAAGTAACAGATCTCAGAAAGTTATTTTAAATAAAAAATACTTACTCCATGTTCTGTACTTGCTGGTGTTCCACAAGGCTCAGTTCTTGGTCCTCTTTTGTATTCAATATATTCGTGTTGTTTTTTAAGGCTCAGATATTGCAAATATAATATATATGCAGATGATACACAATTATTGTATAGTTTCTTCCCGAACGATGTAGATGCTGCAATTCGGTTAGTCTGTTCAGATATAGATACTTTAACCAAAACTTCGGAGGCACATAATTTAAAAATTAATGCAAATAAAACTGTAGCTTTACTTTTTGGTGAAAATGAAATAAGGAAACATATGAAGACAATTTCCATTAAAGTTAAAGATGTTAATATCAAAATTTCCAAATGCGCTAAGAATCTCGGATTATTTATTGATTCAAAATTATCATTTAGAGATCACATCGCAAGTACTATTAAAAAAGCATTTTCTAACTTGAAACTGGTATATAGCTACAGACATTGTTTAAATCGAAAAATTAAAATATTACTTTGTTTGGTTCTATCGCAATTTAATTACTGCGATTCTGTGTATGGACCCTGCCATGATAATATAGATTCTAAAAGGATTCAAAGAATTCAAAATTCATGTTTGAGGCTTATTTTTGGCATTAGAAAATATGAATCTGTTTCTTCCAAGATAAATGAAGTAAAATGGCTTAACATGAACAACAGAAGAACTCTACAGGCTTTATGTTTATTTCACAAAATTATTACTACTGAAACTCCTCCATACCTTTTTAATAAAATTAAGTTTACTTCTACTAGTCATTCATTTGATGTTAGAAATAAAAATCTAATTGCTATTCCATTGCACAAGTCTCAACTGTATAAACGATCATTTAGTTATAATATTGCCAGTTCTTATAATAGTTTACCTAAAAAATTTAAATCTTTTACCATTATCTAATTTTAAACTGCGTCTCTGTTGCTTCTTGATGGGTAGACAATAATGTTTTTTGTGCTTGAGTATTATTTGATTTTTTCAGCAGCTCTCAACTAAACTAAACCACTGAACAATTGCCCTTGCTTCTCTTTAATTTCTTTTTTTCTTAATTTTTTTTTAATTTTAATCAAATTTTATTTTTATTTTCACTTTTTGTACGGGGTTAAGTGGTCGAACAGACTGCTATTAATTTAGCATGTCTGAACTTCGCCCCTTTGAACCTTGTTTTACTTTTACCTCAGTTACTATGTAAATTATGTTGCTTATATTTTCTTTGGTTGGTTCAATAAACGGCATTATTATTATTATTGTTATTAATAATAATAAAAATTATCTGATCATGCTCAATAGGGAAAAACATGTGATGAGGTCTTCGCCTGGCACTTTACTATATGGTGACTTCCTGTTCCTGTGGTGGGTTGAAAAAATGCTAGAAATATTTTTCCCAGATTTCCATAACCTGCTCTGTATCTGCTGTTAAGTCTGTGTTTATTCCTACATAGTGTCGTTCTTGGTTAGAATCTCTTCCTCAAATGCCCCATTCTTCGGTACATTTTTCTCCGTATTATTTCTTGTATCAACGATAGGATTTTTATTTCCTAACCCTGGTATTATGTTTTGTCTGGAGAGTTACAAGTGTTTAAATTAGCATTTTTAGAGTTTGTTTATCCCTTTAAATAAAGCATCTTAAATTGTTTTTATGTGCAAATTCAAATATCTGAAAAACGGTCGAATTTAGGGACGTAAAGTAACATAAATATAAGAAGAAAGCTCATCAAAAGGATTTTTCAAGTTTTGAGCACCCTGTATAGCACCTTTAACATCTAGAGCCACTATTTCACACTCGAAACAAAGAGTAATCAGTGTAAAAGGCGACACTTCCAGCGGATCCTTTGATCTTGCACGACTGGTTTCGGTGACCTCAAAACACTTAGCTCTTTAATTGATTGTGTAGAATAGTGCACGAAGTTCTAAAAACTTAACGGGACACTCTACTTTTCGCTGGGGGCATGAAACACGGTGGATGGTGGCAGATTCTCGGTCAATTGGTTGTGACCTTTTTTATCTCTCTCAAATGAGATTTTGTTTTCAACTGTCGTTTTTATACTGGTTACTATTTGCTCTAAGGGTAGTTCACATCAAAGATCATTTTTTGGTAATATTTTCTTTGGTTGGACCCATAAAACTGTATATTAAAATGGGTATCGTTTGATACAAAACTTTTAAGCTACCCATGTGCAGTTGCGGCCCCTACAAATTCAGACACCGACTTTTGACACATTCTGTGATGGACAAGAAATTTAAGCCGGCCTGTCATTCGCTTGGCACTGTTAGTTTATATCAAATTCGAGGTTAATAGGTTAGGTTTTGCGTCAATCTGTGTCAAAACTGACGGAAAACCTAACCTACTAACCTCGAATTTGACATAAACTAGCAGTGCCAAGCGAATGACAGGCCGGCCTAAATTTCTTGTCCATCACAGAATGTGTCAAAAGTCGGTGTCTGAATTTGTAGGGGCCGCAATGGTACATTTAGGAAAATCTAAGTTGGAATTGCTGCACTTCTTTCAATTATAAAAGTGTGCTTGGGGGCCCGTCACTAGCTTCAGTGAAGACAGCGTGTATTATTTAGTGATGGAAAGTCCTAATTATCTGGGCGCCAACAAGTTTTTTTACTCACAAGTACACTTATATAGGTGAAAGAAAACGTATAAACTTTGCTATATACATATAGCACATTACAATCTTTGAAACTTTAATGATTAAGTGAAAGAAACAATTCTTTATATAGATTTATTAATACTTCTTGTTTTGGTTATTATTATTGCATAAAAGGGAACAATTGTTATCTTCAATTTCCTATCTAATCATATTTCAAATTATCAAAAGGGGCACCACATTTAAGATTACGTCAATTAAATTTTTGACTACTTTGTCTGACTCTAATAACTAATATCTATTAGCTAGTGCAAAATTATGGGGTTATAAACTGTTCTTACTTTTGAAAATATGCGAAATATCATGGTTTTAACTTTAATTCACTTATCTGTATTTGTTACGCTTGCGGAATTGAAGACTAGCTTGTCAGAAGCTTAACCAGCATGCATCACCGACCAAGAGGATGATCTGCTCTCCTAAACGCTTACTCTGACAGCCGCTAAATGTCACCTGTCAGCTGACCGCAATCAACCACACGACTTTCTCTCCGTAGTGAAATCCGTTGGAAGATATTTTCAAACTAATACGATTTCGTCGCCCCAAACTTGCCGCTATAATTTCCAATAACAAAAATAGAATCAGATAGTTCCAAAACATTTATACATACCCTGTAACAACAGGCAAAAACTATGCAACGATTCCCGTGCTTCTTAATCAGTCAACATGACTTGGAACTAATTCTTTTGGAAAATGGTACCTGCTCATAAAATGTGCCTCAAACACGCTTCGTTAGTATCAACATACCATTAACGAAGAACGAAAAATCCCAAGGACACCAAATTTTTACCACAAAACTCTTAATGCACAGCTATGTTTTTCTCATGTCACCATTTCGATAACAAAAACCTGTTATTATTTTCTTACTCTCTTCTTTTTTAAAAACCCTTCCAACTCAGATATAAATTTTTATATGGCGTTTTCCCAATTGATTGTCTACTCATGGCCATATATAACGTAAACTAATAATGCTAATACAGACAGATCAACAAAAAACCAATTAGGGTAGGCTGTGATATGTGTTATACGTTTGGCAGTACTGCAGTGTATTGTCAGTCTATGTCAAATTCGAGATTAGTGGGTTAGGTTTTGTTTGTTGTTTGACACAGACTGACGTAAAACTTAACCTGCAAATCTCGAATTGGACATAGACTGACAATACACTTTAGTACTGCCAAACGTATAACACATATCACAGCCTACCCTAATTGGTTTTTTTATTGATCTGTTGTTACAATAGGCTTTTAACACGTAGCAACCTGAAGTACAGTTTTCCTAAGCCAGAATTTTAAGTCAAAACTAAATACATTATACAAAAAATACATTATTATCTTTGGAAGTTGCCTAATACTGTGTACTCCTTTCAGGGTAGCATAAACGAGCCAGGATTGGGACTGCTAACGTGGTGGGACAATTAAACTTCAGGTGAGGCGTGGACGTTATTGTTTTAAATAATGTATAAGGATGCTTGGGACTATATTTATTGTTACAATTTTTATAAATAAATATTTCTACAAAATACTTATATTTTATTGCCAAAACATTGAAAATTACTTACAATGTTATGTACATCACGAAAATAGTCGAATGCAAACAATCAAAGTTGACAACAAGAAAAATTACATGACATGGAACAGAACATGATTCAGTACGCTCTATCGGACCAAAACGAACAGATACACAAAACGGTAACAATACAGTAAGATTAAATATTATTGCACAAACTAGTAACAAATATAACAAGTGGACAGTGGGTGATATGGCTTACTCTATCACGAGGCAACGCGGCAGATGTTCTCTCAAATAGTCAAACAATTCGTGCGAAGCCCCTGGACAGTTTGTGAGCTCCAGCTCGCGCATGTGTCTCAGCTGGATTAGACTCGAAAGACCACTTGATGTTAATAATGGACACCCTGTAAACAGACCGTGGATATTATGATAGTTCGATTTATATGTTTGTATTGTTATAAATTGTTTTACGTAAAGGCAGTGTTCATACAAACCTGCTAACGAAAGTATTTGAAGATTTCGCATTCCACATAAATGTTGCAGACCGAAATCTCTAATTTGTGAGCACCAGCGTAGATACAATGCTGATAACGACAACATGGTAGAAATATAACCTATGCCTATGTCTGTTATATGCACGCATCTAAAACAAATAAACCAGATTATGCAATATTCAAGATTCTTCCATTAATTAAAACTAAATGTTCATATTAGGGCATGCCGCAAGTTGACGTTAGGCATCATAAGGAATTTTTAAACTCACTATGGTTCATTACAAATCAGAAGATTATAGATGGCATTTTACTTCAAAAAAACTATAGTTATAGCATTGATTAAATAAGTAGAAGAAGATACGCAGCTTTACGGAGCTGATTGTGCTGTAGAAATGTAGCGACCTACAGATGGCGCGTGTCTCGCCGTTTCTACCAAAACTTTTTCAGTTGACCGGCAACAGTTGTCGTGTGAACATCTAGCTTTGGTTGGATCGTGCTCTGTGTTTCAAAGCATTGATTTAATTAATTAGCAATGCCTAAGCCATTGGTTTGTCATACCTGTGTGTATATTAACTTAATTCTATAAAGAATCAGCGCAACCTAAGTTATTTTAAATTCCCCGTCAAGGATGTTAAAAGATGCGAGGAATGGAAAAAAAATTGTGGTAACATTATTATAGCAGAAATGGACAATGAAGACTTATGTCAGAAATTAATTTGTGAGGAACACTTTGCAACTAAAGACATTTCATGCAGTTCTGTGAGAAAAGTTTTACAAAAATGTGCAATACCGAAACAATTTGTTGTTGACGTTGATGAAATCGTAGACCTTATCCCTGTACATAAAGTTGTGGAAGGTAAGTCGTGTTACAGTTTTTCATAAATTAGTTCAGGAAAGGTATATGCCATCTCCAAAAACGGGAAAAAATTTAACTCTAACACCTAAGTGCAAAAAACTTAAAGCTAAACTAAATCTACTTAATAAAAAAATGAAAGCAAGGAATATTCAGAACGATCGATTAAAATTGAAGTGTAGGAAATTTTCCACCAAAAACATTGTTGAAAATTCGCTCATCAATAAAAGTAAAGCAGTAAAGAACTTCACCAACATGCAATTATTTCACAGAAAACACACGCGTTGGTCATATAATGAAAAACAGTTAGCGGTATCTTTGTATTATAAATCGCCAGGAAATTACAAGTATATGGGAAGACAGTTAGGTTTTATTTTACCATCCGTAAGAACGATCCAATCTTGGTTGAAAATTTCAAATATGACAACAGGCGTAAAAACAAATTTAACAAAAAAGTTAGTGATTAAAGTTGGAACCATGAGTGACAGAGAAAAAATGTGCGTGGTTATGTTTGACGAAATCATTCTTAAGAAAAAACTAGAGTATAATAAACTGCAAGATGTAATTGAAGGTTATGAGGATCTGGGACACTTGGGATGAAACGACAAAATTGCCAATACCGCGATGGTATTTTACTTACGAGGACTCTTGCACAACTGGAAAATTCCCTTTTGCTATTATATATTTTCGGGACCAATAAAGAGCGATCTTTTAAAGGACTTAATTACTACAGTTATTTCCGAATTAATTACTATTTCTTTAAAGCCCATGATTCTAGTATGTGACCAAGGAACCAATAATAGGGGCGCTTTGTCAAAATTGGGCGCTACCAAAGAAAATCCAGTGATATACGTCGATAACATGAAAATCTATACTTGTTTCGATCCTCCTCATCTCTTCAAAAGCCTGCGAAATAACTTCATGAATCACAAGTTACAGATCTACATTCGTAAGAAGCGTATTTCGTGGAATGACATTGTGCAAACGTACGAAATAGATAAAAGCAGTAACACCTCTCGCGCGTTAACAAAAATCACGCCGATTCATATTAATCCAAATACGTTCCAGAAGATGAGAGTCAAATTGGCTGCACAAATTTTCAGCCATTCAGTAGCTTCAGCAGTAAAAACTGTTTCAAAATCAAGAGCTCCAATCTTCAACGGGCGAAAACACTGCAAACTTCGTGGAGACTATTAACAAAATTTTCGATTCCTTAAATAGCAGAATTTTGAAAGACCCCAACCCGCATAGAAGACCACTATATGTATTTGCAAATACTTCTGTAAAAAATTTAGAAGACGGATTCGAGTACTTTAAAGATATTGAAGTATACAGTGATGGGAAAAGGCGCAATAATATTTATTGCATCGATGGATTCCTATGGAGTATTCGTGCAAGATTATTATTATGGGATGATTTAAAAAGTGAAGACGTTAAATATTTACAAGTGGCAAAAAATATTTAATTTCATTAAATTAATTTTTATTTCAAGTAGATAACACGTTGAACAGCCCTCGTATGTGTTGTAAAGTTATTGTAGCGGTAAAAATTATAATGACTCAAAACTGATTTTTACCGTGTACTTATTAGCACATAATTAACGTTTAAAACCATTTTAAAAATTTAAATTTCGTCTAGCAAATTACAGAAAATCGTTTTTATACTTTTTTTTTCTCGATAACGGTTGCAGATACGAAAAAACTGCAAGAGAACAAAAGATTCTAAACAAAACAGAAAACTCAATTTGTATTTTAGAATCTAACAGCGGCACACCGCAAAAAAGTTCAGGGGGAGAAAAGGAAGCATGACCCCTGAAAAAATATCTCCCTGTAGATTCTCACAACCATTTGATATGCTCAATGATGTAAGCCCTGCAGCGTAACCTGTATTCCAAATTTGAGCTAAATATCTCAAAAACTGCAGGAGCTATAAAGGAAAAAGTTAAAAGTTAAAAAAAAATTGACCGGAAGTCGACCTCGGAAAAGAAATCCGATTTCCGGTTTCTATATATTTTTGGAATCTACTCTGTAAGCTGAGTCAAATGATATATATCTCGTCCTCCTAAAATATATCTCCATTTTCTTGCTTCTCAGATAATAATAACAAGTTAATTAACGGGATTCATCAATCAGGATGCTCTGGAAAATTTTAATTCCGTAATTCGAAACCGGGGTGGATATAATCTGACACCTTCTGTTCGACAATTTCGAATATCGATGCAGCAGAATATGTTCATACGGCTTCAAGCAGGCGTAGATTCTTCAAATTGTGAAAACGACGATGCTGAAGCATTAGAATTAAATGATGAACCTGAACTGTTAGAGCCACAAATAGATGCTGAAAATGAAGTTAATACATCAGACCCAATGACTTCTAAAATCGATCCACAACTGGATGCTGACAGGATTATTGCACCTGACCCTCAACCAAGTACTTCTACAACCAGCATAGATTTGGAATCCTGCAGTACGGTTTATCTTGCTGGCTATCTAGCATTTAAGCTTTTAAATAAATACAACTGCAAAATATGCCAGAATAAAATTGTTAAGGCTGAAGAAGATTTGTATTCTGGCAATGAATTTTATTTACTGTGTAAGGATTATGGTGCAGAAAACATTAAATATTTGAAGAGGCCGTCAGACTGCTTTATAAATTTTATTTCTAAGTTATTGTCGCTCTTTAATGTGTCATTCACTGATTTTAAATGTGCCAAAAATGTTGCTAAAAATATCACGAACTATTTAACTACAGAAACCGCACAATTGTGTGAACAAATTTGTAAGAACCACATGAAGGACACTATTAACTTATTAATTAAGGTAAAAATTTATAAAAACCTTAAAAATGAAACTGAACGTATCGACTCAATGCGAATAGCTTCTAGTAAAATGAAAAAGGAACATAGAAAAGTCAAAATATTGTCTTAAATTTACATGTAGTAATAGAGTTTATTTCATTTAAGATTTTAAAGAAAATTTTGAAATGAAATGTATATATACTTATTTGTATGATTAAAACCTATTGAGTTCAGAGCCGTAACTAGGGCGTGGCAAAGGTGGCGCCCGCCACAGGCGCAACTGCGTTGAGGGCGCAAAATTACTGCAATTTTTATTAAAATAAAAAAATAATAATAATGCTCCATTAAAAATTGCCAATTTTCATTCAAACTCGGATCAAGTTAAAGCTTACTTTCAATTTTAACACGTTTGACCTTGAAATTTCTCAAAAAAAAATTATTTTATTTGTATGTTTGGATGAAGGGGGCGCAAGTTATAAAATTTCCACAAGCGCTTAATACTCTCGTTACGGCTCTGATCGAGTTTATGATCTATTTTAAGGAAATTAACGTTTCGAATAAATTAATATTATGTGTTTTTCTCGTATTTGTTTACACTTGTCTCTTTTTTAAACTTTGACGTTTTTATACTTTTGGAGAAATTACTTTCTAAATATTCGTATTGTGAACGATTAACCTGGGTTTTTCCAATAAAAATACGAACTCAAGTAAATGAACAGGGGAAACCAAATAAAAATAAAATATTTTGGAAATTGATAGTGAATCTAGTTTTCCCATATTTCGCCGTTAAAATACAAATACCTACGAAACAAATATTAAGATATGTATCGTTGGCAATGCGTGCCGTATTCTTAAAGAACGTTGACGAAAGCATTGAAAGTTACATTTCTAAATGGCTTAGCGTCGTAATCTTTGTTATTGGTTTATATACCGTGTGTCCACAGGAGTACGCACCATAGAGATAAGATAATGCTAATAGAATATAAATATCAACCAGTGCTATGACCACCGTCCCTTTTATTGTACCATTTATAACAATATTGTTTCATACATGGCGAGTCAGAAGCCAGAAAACAATGTTTTAGAGTGCCGGCGATCACAGCATTAGCCGATCTTTATATTCTATTTGGTTATCCCTATGGTGCGTCCTCCTGTGGACACACGGTATGTTCACTGCCTAACTGATAACACAAAGTGCAACTAAACAAAAGATAAACACACCGTGGCCAAAGAAAGGAAGTTGAGATATTTCGCGCTAACGGCGCCACGATATTGTGAATCAGTTGCTGGACGCGGGGGCCGCGGGTAGCAGGGAGATGCAGTACAGATTTTAACGTTGCGTTGCATATCTTTATACTTATTTAATCAATGGTTATAGTCTAAAATGAATTTAGCCTGTACAATAAAAGCAAATTTTTCAAAGCGCTGCTAAATTTATAATTACGATTTCATGTGATTCGTCGTTCTTTAACTTTTATAGCATTTCAATTAATTGACGATGTTGTAGTAACTGCTCGATATTGAAATATAAATTATATTTTTTGCAATAAAAAAATGCATAATATGAATTCGAACTCATACTCTCCCGTGAATCACCCTGTATAAACGACAACTATAACTAAAAAAATGCTGAAGAGGTAAACGTACAGATAATTTTAAATAATTACTAAAGTTATTAGTTGTTCAAATTAATAAACAATTTTTTTGGTGCTATATTTTACTGGTTTATTGCGTGTTGCAGAGCTGTTCGTATCTACGTTAGCGTTAGTCATACGACCAAAATACCTATTATCATTCTTATCAACGCCATATACAACAACTTTTGCTTGAAAGATTTTTCTGTAAGTCAAAATTATTCTGAGCTAGAGCAGTAGATATTAAAGCACAAGAGAAAAGAATTGTTCTACTTCAACAGTTTTTAGCGCGGGAGCCCGAAACCCTCAACAATAGTTAGGAGAAACATAGAACAACAAGAAAACGACCTTCCTACAGATATGGAGAACCTAGAAAAATTAATAAACGGAATAGCTGAACAATTGAAAGAAATAAGACAAGATACCGGTAGTACAAAAACCGATATAAGAACTATTAAGGAACAAATGAAAACTTATGGCGAGGAAATTAGAACCCTTAAAGAGGAAATGATAAAGAAAGAAGTGGAATGGGAATCAGAAAGGAATGAGCTACGTAAAGAAATGGAGATAATGAAAAGGAAATTAGAGAACCAAGAAAAGTATAAAAAGAAAAACAATTTAGTTATTAAAGGAACAAGCTTCAATGAAGAAAATAAAAAACAAGAAGTTGCTGCATTTCTACAAAATGAATTGGGCGTGAGGACAGATGTAGAAGAAGCTTTCAAAGTGGGGAAAGAAGAGCAGCAGGTTACAATAGTAAAACTCAAATACTTTGAACAAAAATTAGAAGTTTTGAAACGTAAACCCAAACTAGGAACTAAACGAATATTTATAGATAACGACCTGACCCAAGAGGAACAAACTGTACAGGCTGAAATACGGAAAGTAGCCAGAGAAGCAAGATCCAAAGGCAAAAGAACCCGCGTAGGCTACCGGAGATTAGAAGTTGATGACCTCAAGTACGAATGGTCAGAGGAGAACGGAGGAAGCCTAAAACGTACCACGGATAAGGATCCAAAAAACTACCGAATAAATTAATAACTAAAAGTATGAAGGACGGACTAACGGCAACAAAAATAGGCATGAAAAAGGATCTGAAGAAAAACATAAGAAGGAAAACAAGTAAGCAATTAACCATGGCCACTTGGAACTTAAGAGGCATAAACGAAGAAGGAGCACTGAAACAATTAACAAAGGAACTAGAAAGATATGAGATCGACCTTATTGCAATACAAGAAACAAATATTAAAGGAAACCAAATCATGGACATAGACAACTACACATTAATGAACAGCGGAGGATTAGAAAACAGACTAGGGAACGGATTCCTAATGAGAAAATCAATAAGAAACGCACTAATAGACTTCAAGGCAATAAGTAACAGGTTATGTTATTTGAGAATCAGAGGGAAATTCCGGAAAATTAGTATAATTAACGCACATGCTCCTACGGAAGAAAAAGAAGAAGAAGAAAAGCAACAGTACTACGAACAACTGGACACAGAATATGAAAAAATTCCAAAATATGACGTAAAAATCGTTTTGGGGGACTTCAACGCGAAAGTGGGAAGGGAAGAAAGGAATAAGCCAATGATCGGAGAGCATAGCAAGCACCTAAACACAAATGATAACGGGCAGAAGCTAATAAACTTCGCAGCTGATAAAAAACTAGTAATAAAGGCAACGTATCTTAAGCACAAGGAAATTCATAAAGGAACATGGAGGAGCCCAGATGGTAAAACTACCAACCAGATAGACCACGTCCTCATTGAGGAAATCCATACAACCTGCATAGACGACATAAAGAGCTGCAGGGGTGCTGACGCAGACTCGGATCACTATATGGTACGTATAAACCTCAAACAATGGATACCGAAGAGGAAGGAGGAAAAATCAGGTGGGAAAAGAAGATGGAACCCAGAAGAACTAAAAAACCAAGCAGTAGAACAAAAATTTATACAACAAATAGAAGAACACCTAAGAAATACAAACGACGCCACAGAAGTAGAAGCAGAATGGAGAGCGGTGAAAGAAGTAATAATAAAGGTAGCCCAACAAGAACTAAAGCCGAAGGAAAAAGAAAAAAGAAAACCCTGGTTCGACAAAGAATGCGAAAAAATCCTAGAAAAAAGGAGAGAAACTAAAGTAAGAATGATTGGAAACGAGACGAGAGAAAACCAAGAAAGATATAACGAAGCAAGGAGAGAAGCTAAAACGACCTGCAGAGCAAAGAAGAGGGAATATCACCTATGTATGCTGAAAGAAATAGAAGAGTCACACAACAAGCTACAAATGAGAACCTTCTACAGAAAAGTTGGGGTCGTAAAACGAGGTTACCAACCAAAAGTATCCATGTGCCGAGACAAAAGTGGTAAGATTATAGGAGGGGAAGAAGAAGTTGTGGACAGGTGGCTTGAATATTATAGAGATGTACTGTCGACAATAGAACATACAGCGCAAGAACTGGAGACGGAGAACCCTACACAAACAGAAAAAGAAATACCCCCGCCTACAAAAGATGAGGTGGAAAAAGCAATAAAAGCAATGAAAAATTACAAAAGTCCAGGAGCCGACGGGATTCAAGCCGAACTTATAAAGCATGGAGGACCAATGCTAACAGAAAAACTCTTGGACCTAATAAAAAAAATATGGGAAAGAAAAAATATGCCAATGGAATGGAGGGAAGCAGTGATAAGTCCCGTACACAAGAAAGGAGACCGACTGAATTGTGAGAACTACAGGCCTATCTCAGTACTAAATGTAACATACAAATTATTGGCAACTATAATTAACAACAGACTGAAAGGACTAGCTGAGAGTGTGTTAGGAGAGTACCAATGCGGATTTCGTCAGAATAGATCGGTGATAGACCAAATCCACGCCATGCGCCGAATCCAAGAAAAGTGTGAGAGAAAAAATATACAGCTTCACATACTGTTCCTCGATTTCAAACAGGCATACGATAAAATTGATAGAAAAGGTCTACTAAGAGCAATGAAAAAGCTAAACATACCAGAGGAAATGATAAAATTAGTGGCAATGACGTTGAGTCAAACATCAAACAAGGTTAAAATACAAAACAAGCTATCGGGAAAGTTTGAAACAGCGGGTGGTTTAAGACAAGGCGACCCGTTATCAACAACACTTTTTAACATAGTTCTGGAAACGATCATAAGAAACTGCAAAATTAGACAAAGCAACAACATATTTAACAAACCATACCAACTGATAGCATATGCCGACGACCTAACCATAATAACAAGGACACAAGAAGAACTAAAAAGTTTACTAAAAAAGATCCAAGTCGAGGCAGCAAAGTTTGGCCTAATAATTAATGAAAAAAAATCAAATTACATGATAAGCGGAACAACAATTCAACAACACGAGCAGCACCTAAAAGTGAAAAGCGAAGACGGGAAGAAAGAAGTAGTGTTTAAAAGAGTGGAAGCGGCAGTGTACCTAGGAGCCGAGATAACCAGTAACTGTGACCAATCTAACGAGGTGGAAAGAAGGATAACAAGTGGTATGAGAAGTGCAGCGATGATGAATAAAGTGCTAATGTCGAAAAATATCTCCCGTGCAGTGAAAGTAAAAGTGTATAAGACAATTATAAGACCAACGGTAACTTTCGGAAGTGAATCGTGGGTTCTAAGGCAAAAGGATATAAGTAAATTGTGTATATTTGAACGAAAAATTCTCAGAAGAATATATGGCGGGGTGAAAGAAGAGGACTACTGGAGACGCAGAACAAACAAGGAACTAACTGAGCTATACAGAGAACCAAGCATAATAAACGTAATCAAACAGAGTCGTCTTAGGTGGCTAGGTCACATTATACGGATGGAGACGGACAGAACCCCAAGAATACTTCTTACAAAAGAACCAGAAGGAAGAAACAGAAAAGGCAGACCGAAAAGACAATGGCTGGACTGTATAAAGGAGGATCTCAAAGAGCTAGGAATAAACGACTGGGAAAACCTAGCAAAAGACAGAAAGGAGTGGAGAAAAATCTCCAACAAAGCTCTGGGCCTTAAAGGCCTGTAAAGCTGAAATTTATTATTATTTATTATTAGTTGTTCAAATTAATAAACAATTTTTTTGGTGCTATATTTTACTGGTTTATTGCGTGTTGCAGAGCTGTTCGTATCTACGTTAGCGTTAGTCATACGACCAAAATACCTATTATCATTCTTATCAACGCCATATACAACAACTTTTGCTTGAAAGATTTTTCTGTAAGTCAAAATTATTCTGAGCTAGAGCAGTAGATATTAAAGCACAAGAGAAAAGAATTGTTCTACTTCAACAGTTTTTCGATTATTATTAATTGAAAATTATGTTTTCACTATGACTAATTATTGTGTTTCAGTCGTTTCCACAATATCACAAAATTTGGAAGCTCGGGTAGTTGTGTCGGACCTCATTTCTAACAGCCGAATTCTTACAAATCCCCTTCCTTTTATTACTGAACATCTGGCCTTCGTGCACCTCGACCTTAGTTTGAATAAAATCGCCCCTGTCTAGACAGGAATAGCACTCAGGGTTACGCATGTGTATTGGGATTTGTAAGAATTCGGTCATTAGAAATGAGACCCGACACGAGAACCAAATCGTGTGATTGTGTGGAAATAGCTGAAAAATAAATTGTCATAATAAAAACTAATTTTCAATCAATACTCATCGAAAAATCTGTGAAAATAAAAAAAATCATTTGCGCTGCTGTAGTTCCGAACCTATTTGACTTAGAAAAAAATGTTTTAAAAAAAGTAGTTGGAAATAATGTCAAGAATGATAATAAGTATTACGGCTGATAATGGTAAACATGCTAACTAAGCTTTTTCTGGCGATAGCCGATGATTGAACACCTGTCACGTAAAAAAGTACTTATTGTGTAGTGCAATGTACTCGAGTACCTAAAAATGTGTTAGTGTTTACTTTGATCAATATGGCATATGCTAAGACACATCTTATCATACTTTTTGTTCTAATTGCTTTGTAAATAATGAATAGGCTCAATCAATTTTTTTTGGCATGGTGTCATTGAAAGGCTAAACACGTTAGTGAACCCTTCATTATTGTGTCCATTCCTTTCCACCAGCAGTATACAATCCATTTACTTGGCATCCGCATTGTCAACTTGGCGGTACGTTGGCACCACTATTATTTTTCATTAAGTAATTTTTGGTTTACAGTACTCATAAATTATTTTCGGTAGTAACTGTAAAATTTGGGGAAACTACTATAAATGATACTGGCAAAAGACTCTAATTGTTGCTTGGCCAATAACTTTACAATCGCTAACACTCGGTTTCAACATAAACACTGCCATAAATACACAAGAATTGAAGAGAGAAAGGGTGAAACATCTATAACCGACTAATTTATAGCAGAAAGGGACAAATAAGGCAGTCCAAGATGTTAACGTGGCTATATTGGCAATACTGGACTCCGATCATAGATTGGTTATTTAAAAAAAGGAATATACGCTAAAAAGGAAAAACATATAATTTTAAAAAGCTCTTTGGTCATAAAAAATTACAAGCTTAGAAGAAAAAATAATTGGGATATATGTGTAAAAAAGGTATCGATGAGGGACTCGGCAAATTACAGTATGAGTAGCTTTGAAGATAAATGGGCGAATTTTAAGAAAGTCACTGAAATCTGCGGCACGCGTATGGAAGGGCAAAGTTAGAAAAGAACTACTTGGTGGTCCAAACGATACTACGGAAAAGGTCAAAGAAAAAAGGAGGAGTTTGAAAATATATGTCATTAGACAAAACAGAGGCGACTATAAGATTTACAAAAGAAACAGAATTATGGTTGAAGAAATAATAAAAATTGCAAACATAAAGTCTTGGGAAAAATTTGGACACAAAATAGTAAGAAAGTATGAAGATACTGTAACGGGCCTGATTCATCCCACCAGAGCTATTTAATGTTTACACACGCTAGAGTATAGCTGAACTGTAACTTTTCAAATTGTAGTAAATAGACTAAGGACGCATTATATACTTGAACTCCCATGTTCAAGTAAGTTCGCACGCCCAGTTAAAAGGCACACTTGAAGTGAAATTGTGAACCTGCACAGTGGCTTGCTTTGTTAGCAGCCAATGCTTTGTTTTCTTGGGGTTGATAGCAGAGCTCGAGAGTGTTGTCCAAGCTTGGACAGCATCTCTGAGGTCCAGATAATTTCCAGCTGGAAGCTGCTACATTGGCTTCAAGGTGGAGCCAACCGATTTTAATATTGAATGTGCAGAGGTAAAATCAGTTCAGTTCCTTTACAAACAAGTTACTTGATTGAGATCACGATCCAGTGTTAAATTGCTGCACTGGGAGCATCGTACGAGATTGCATCATATCCTAACGTGGCAACGTGACGCATTGTGCAGAAGGAGGTCATTTAAATCATAAAACTCTTTGACATGTAGAATTTCCTGAGGTAGAGGTATTGGTTGTTTTTACAAGAAAGACACAAAAACACGCCCATTTCAGAAGAACTTCGTGAGAAAGCCAAATGGTTTTTCAAGAAACTCAGCAACTCTTAAGTAGATTTTATTGCAAGTGATTAAAATACTGCATGGTATACCTACAGACAACTAAACATTTTTTTGGAAATTATTGTTAGAAAAATCTTTTGTCGATAACAAACAATCTGCTTCAGGGTGGAAGACCATCAAATCTCAAATTACGTTGATGCCATGTTCAAATGCAACAGCCACCCACAAAATTCCCCATTAGTGATAGGAAAATTCGAAAAATCTAAATGGTTTAAAAGTTCCAAGCTTTCAGTACATGTACTATAAAACCCAAAAATAGACAATGCATAGAACTTAATTCAGGACAAATTGTTGCCATTTTTTTGCCACCAAATTGTACAGCATTGATACAACCACTCGACCAAATTGTCATGTCAGAAACTTAAATTTAATTTTGCAAGGAAATTCTGAAACTCCAAAAAGTTCAGAAGAATTCACCATAAAAAATGTAATATTTTCATTGCCCAAATCTCGGAAGATGTATAAAAAAAATTGTTTGGTTAGGAAACCACTTTGGCCTGAAAATGTAATTTTAACAGAAGAAGATATCCAAAAGTATGATAGGGACTCAGAAGACGACATTACCTTGGCCCACTGTCAAACTTTCAAAAAACACTAGCAGCAGTGCCAATTTAGACATAAACGCTTGGTTTAACTTAACTGAAGAAGCTGAATTAGAAAATCATACCTTAATTGATGAAGAAATAATGAGAAGTGTACTACAAGGAAAACCAGAATCTGACGAAGAAGAAATAAACAACCAAATGATGTCAAACAAATCGGAAACATC
Organism: Agriotes lineatus; assembly: GCA_940337035.1. Lineage (NCBI taxonomy): Eukaryota > Metazoa > Arthropoda > Insecta > Coleoptera > Elateridae > Agriotes > Agriotes lineatus. The sequence goes on along the minus strand of CALNHX010004945.1, from coordinate 67,886 downwards.
GAACAGTGAAGCTATAAAGCTCTTTGTTATTTGCCGAAAGTTCTTAATGCAAAAGAGCTTTAATCCGATATTATGCTGACTGAGCAGTACATTAAACAATCCCTTAGTCCAAACGCACCTTGTAAAATTACGATTAGCAAAGTGTACTGTACTTCATTCTTTTTTTAATGACTATTTTGATTTAAACAAATATTTAAATAGCCCTACTTTTCTTCTTTAACAGTAATGTAATTACTGTAAGTACTAAAGTATGAAAAAACGTTATTTTACATGTACAGTTCAAAAATTAAAAAATAATTTGACACTGTCTGTGCAGAAGTCAAATAAATGGATAATATGGATAGTATTCATATCTAGGCCCTAGTTTAAAGCTCTCTATGAGTGATCTGTTCTCGGAGTAGTGTGCCTATATAACATATTTTTTATTTTATTTGAAAGCTTACCATAGCAGCTGTGGCCTCGTTGAAAACCACTGTACTAGAGTACATATGTTTGCAGGATGAATCATATGTAGACAATAGCGCCACGATCAACATTTACTAGTTCTTACTGTAGATATTTACACTCAAAATTTCCAACAGAAAAGACAGCAATTTATTACCTCAAGAAGATAGTAATAGTAAAGCTAGAGTCCTTTGCACAAAAACTCGAGGTTATGAAATACAAACATAACTCAGGAATAAAACACTGCTGGAGCCTGTGGTTTGAAAATATCACAAATATTTAACAACTGCTAAATAAGTATTTCGACAGCCACACTGTCATCATCAGTAGCTACAAAAAACTTACACAGCAAAAAGGCAACGATATACTCGTGAACAAATCACAAATGGAAGTGGGCGATGTTCGCGCATTTTACATCTATTTATACTGTCTGACCCGGAGGGCGTGACGTGGTCGAGGGCCAATGAACATGGCCAACGGTTAAGCGGATTCAAATCATTGTTTTCAACACAAAATGGCTGCATAGACTGTTAGCCTTTCCTTTAAACAAAGATCGATATACCACTGAACTTCAGACCATAAAAAGCATTGCTGTGTACAATGGTTTCTCTTCTAAAATTATCGATAATTTGCTTAGGAAACAAAAAACAAAATTGCATGTTCGAAATTCCACAACTCGCGTCAGTCTTACAAATGAAGGACTCAAGTACATCAAAATTCCGTTTCGCCCGGCTACAAAGAGCCTAGCAAACATTTTTAAAGAATCGGGTTACAAAGTTGTGTATAGTTCGAACAATAATATTAGAAATTTTTTGGGAAATCCAAAAGACAAACTGAGGACTGGAATTTACGAAATTAAATGTTCCCATTGTGATTTTAGATATATTGGGCAAACACGTCGTAATTTTGGTACTACGTTTAAAGAGCAGTTAGCTCATTTAAGATTCAACAGATTCGAAAAATCGAGTATCGCCCAACATATTTACGAAACGGGTCATAGTATAAAAGAGGATGACCTAAAAATTGTAAAGGCGTTGACTTCAACAAAGCAACTAAATTCTTTTGAAAGCTTGGCCATTTTTAAGAAGCGAGATAATAAACTTTTGAACAAAGATGGTGGACCAATACCATCCTCCATCTTGTATAATTTGTTGAAGTTACAGTGACCGTCAGCCATGTTCATTGGCCCTCGGCCACGCCACGCCCTCCGGGTAAGACAGTATAAATAGATGTAAAATGCGCGGACATCGCCCACTTCCATTTGTGATTTGGTCACGAGTATATCGTTGCCTTTTTGCTGTGTAAGTTTTTCGTAGCTACTGATGATGACAGCGTGGCTGTCGAAATACGTATTTAGCAGTTGTTAAATATTTGTGTGGTGAGAGGTTTTAACGAATTTGTGATAACTCAGGAAACAAAAGTCTTCATAGAAAACGATTTAGAGGTAGAGGAAAGGGAAGTACAAGCGACAATAGGACAATGAGAGAGAAAGGCAATACAACAAAAACAAGCTATAGAAGAATAATAGTCAACAATCAAGAGTAAGAGTGGAACGAGACAAAGGGAGAGCTGCAAAAAACTGACAAAAAAATCGACACAAGGCAAAAAACTAACAAGAAACTACCCAGTAGCTATGAAGACGAAACAAATAATGAAAAGGACAAGAGGCATGGGCAATATGCAATACAAAGTAGAGGTAGAAATACTACACATAGCAAGTTGGAATGTGAGAGACATCTTCGGAAGCATTAGTAAAGTCTTATGAAGGAGCTTGAAAAATAAAAAATAGACCTAAATGCAATACAAGAAACAAATTGAAAGGAAAACCAAAGAACTAAGTAACTACATTTTTTTCAATAGGAAGCCAGAACAGAATTCTTGAGATGGGTTTTATTATTAAAAAACAGCTAAAACATACAGTGACCAAGTTTACACTATTAATAAGTGACAGAATGTGCTGCAATTAAGAGGAAAATATAGAAATATAAGCATACTGAACCTACATGCACATAGAAAGGAAAATGAAGAGGACGTAAATACCCAACGTGAAAATAGAAAAGTAGGAGATATACAAACCAATCATATCATTGCACAGTATGCATGAAGAAAGTAACGAAAATGACAAAAACCTAGTAATTGGTCTGGTAGGAGGCAGAAAAATGAAAATAAGATAAACACACTGCATAAGAAGCTATAGAGGAGCAGATGCAGACTCAGACCACTTCATGGTTAAAATAAAAATGAAACAAGAAATACCCAAAGAGAGTAAGACACAAAGAGAAGAGAAGAAAGCAAAACATTAACACACTGGAAAGAAAAGTGATAAGATTTAAACACGAAAAGGAAATAGAACAAAAGCAAGTACACAATACAACAGGCAGCGGAAAAGGTACTAGGAAAAAAGGAAAAATGGTGTTTGAAAAAAAGTGTGCAGTAGAAGAAAGAAAAAAGCAAGGCCAAAGATGCTGGAGGAGGGAACAAGAGAGACCAAGTCAAAGTAAGAAGAGTTAAGAAGAGAATCGAAGAGAATTTGCAGAGAGAAGAAAAGAAAACAAGAAAATGAGAAAATGGAAAAATTTTAAGAATACCACAACATGATGGAAATAAGGAATTTGTTCAAACAGACCAAGGAAGTAAAAAGGGCATATCAGCCAACCACGACATACTGCCTAGACAACGATGAAAACCTAAAAGAGAAAAAGAGGCGATTGAAAGATGGGTAGATTTTTTTGTAGAGATGCTCAATATTTAGGAGAACATGACAAAAATTGATACAGAATCAGAAAGTCTAGAGGATCAAATGAAATCACCAAGTATAAAGGAAATAACAGAGATTATAAAGATAGTAAAGAATAATAATAGCTTAGACAAGGATGAATTACCGGCAGAACTAATAAAATATGGAGGACACGAGTTACTCAGAGAAATACATAGATTGATAACAAAAATGTGTCTAAAACAGAATGACCAAAGAATGGTCAATGGTGGTATTATGTCCAATATACAAAAAAAGGAAGCCAGAATACAGCTACATACAATCTTTATTGACTACAGTCGAGCACATGACAGTATAAAAAATCATGAACTCATCCAGGTAATGAAGAAGCTGGGAATACCAAATAAAATAGTGGAGCTAGTCAAAATGATACTTGAAGGCACAGTAAACCATATGAATACATGGAGTCATATCGAACACCTTCCAAATAAATAGTGGATTGATGCAAGGAGATCTGTTATCAGCAATCCTTTTCAATATAATACTGGAGAAAATAATAAGAGACAGATAAACAGAGAGGGAACCATTTTCAAGAAATCACATCAATGTATAGCATACGCAGACGATGTCACCATAATTTCAAGAACAAAAGAAGAGCTGAAAGAACTAGTAAGATTAATAGAAACGTCGGGAAAATATGGACTAAAAATTAATGAACAAAAACAAAATATACGATAATGACTAAGGCAGAACAAGCAATAGATGATCATTTAAAAATAAAAATAAGAAATGAAGAGAACAAAGAAAATAATTTTGAGAAAGTGGATGATTTCAGGTTCTTAGGCACTGAAATAACAAAAGACAGTAATCAAAACAAAGAGTTAGAAAAAAGAATAACAGCTGGGAACAAAAGTGCGGGTGCAATGTAAAACGTTTTAAACTCAAAAAATGTGTCAAGAAAAGTGAAAGTGCAGATATATAGAACAATAATAAGACCATTTGTGATATACGCGAGTGACACATAGATCTTAAATCAAAAATCCTTACAAAAGAAGGATATATGGAGGGAAAAAATATAGCAACAATGGAGAAGAAGAACTAACATGGAGCTAAAACAACTGTATATAGAACAGGACATAACAGCAGTAATAAAAGCGCAGAGAATAAAAGAATAGAAGATGAAAAAAAAAAAGATACTGACAGAAGCACTGCAAGAAAAAATGAATGTCTGGAACAAGATCTAGACAGACTAAAAGTAGAAGGCTGGAAGAACAAGACAAGAGATAGAAAGGAAGGGAAATACTGTCAAACAAGCCAAGGGCCTCAAAGGCCTGTAGTGCTGAGAAATAATAATAGAATAAATAACAATAATAATATCATTAATTCATTTTGAGCTTGTTTTTCCAAACTTGAATTGCCTTCTGTTAATTTTTAAAAATGAAATAGACATTTGGAATGAAGCAATTAGACCTAAAAATAAGTACAGAGCCATCATAAGCGATTGAATACTACATGACCAGTGACATTTGGGGATTTAGTGAATTTAATGTTCTAATGTTGCATGCAAGCACCGATTTGACTGTCCGACCAACCGTAAACACAATTCGTTCAGAATATCAAGGTTCTACTGCAGATGTACAAGCAACACGGATATTCGAAGACTTACAGCCAGTCTTATAAAGACCACTAATCTGAGGTTAACTTTAATTCGTTGTTAAAATAAACAAAATCACATCAAAATGTGCCTACTAATGGATAAAATAAATAATAAATGCCATAAGCACTAACATTTTCATGCGCTTTTGTTTATTTTAACAACGAATTAAAGTTAACCTCGGAGAAGTGGTCTTTATAAGATCGGCCGTTAATGTAGTACACTATTTCTGGCCTATCTCAACTCTGACAAATAATTTATATACATCTTTGTAAAAACAATAATTGAAAAGAACTATTTGATAGAAAAACATATAAACTAAGAAACAGGGGAAACCTTTATAAGTGTGTAATGTGTATTAACTAAACAAAAACAATTCAACAGGGTTTTATTTGTTTATGGTTTTTATTGTGTGCAATATTCATAGCGGTTTTATTTTGCTAAGGTTCTTCTTACCTGTCTAACGTAAGCTCTTCTAATTGATTGAGATCGCATGCTATGTACTCCAAGGCAGCATCGGTGATTCGAGGGCACCAGGACAAATCTAGCGAGCGGAGTTTCTGCAGGTTTTCTGCTATCAGCTCGACCCCATCATCTGTTATCTTACTACAGCCCGATAAGCTTAGCACTGTTAGATTGGGTAATGAGTGGACTAAAAGTATTAGATTTCTGTTAGTATAAAACAATTTCCCTTTATATTACGCGAAGAGAGCCATTGACCAACTCAAAAACCATATGATCAGCTAATTTAACAATGATTAGCTTTACTGCTTTTCTGTGAAGTGAAGCAAAATGTACGAAGTGTTACGGCACTCACTGTCATGAAAAGGTCAATCATGTAGCCTTGAGTAGTAGTCAATGACTCTTCGTCTTCATATTTACCTATATTAACCACACCATGGTTAGTAATTTCCCAACACGAGTGCAGTCGCAGAATATTAAGCGTGTTGCTCTGTTTAGGAGAAAAGTAACCTAAGGCGGCATCGGTAACATGGTAAGCTTGCAGAGAGAACTCGTACAGTCCTGGAAGCAGCTGCGCCACTGCTCCGACAGCCTCGTCAGCAACGTTGATGCAATCTGTTAGAGTAAGCGACACAATTCTTGGATTTAAGCATGCCCAAAGTCCAGCTTCCGTTATTTCATTGCATCCTGCCAGCTCCAGTTCATAAAGGGCCTGGAACAATGACTAGATTAATATACCTATCTTAATTGTTTAAAATAGTAACTAGGGCAAAGTGGTGAGTGTTTATATTTGAGTAGAGTAAGTGCTAATCCATCAAATTAAAGAACCGGAAAGAAGCTTGATGTAAGACACCATTTTTTATGCTTTGCTGATTAGATAACTGGCTGCCTAATGGATTGGAGTTGTCCCAAATAGCAGTATCGACAAAGATGAGAAATCTATTTATACCCTTGGGTTCATTTCAGCAATGCCCAGTCAAGTTTGAAGGTCAACTTTTGCTCCTCCATTGACATCAAAGGCTCAGAAGGGTTCCTTTATAGTCTTCCTTAGTATATGCCGATGTGGGACATAGCAAAGGCCTCTTGTTAAAGCTAACTCATTACTGTTCAAATAATTGGGCTCAGCCGAGTAACGACATACAAAGGTAATGCACTGTAAAAATAAATCAGCTTCTCTTTCAGACAGAAACTGTAGTATACATGAATGGAGTTGTATCAAGCTTTTAAATATTACATTGAAGACTTTGACAAAATAATTTAAATACTAGGTATACCTAGAGCAAAAACTAAAACTTATGACAATTCCATTTTAATGCGTTTTACTTTACGGTATTCAATGCTCTATAAGACGGGAAATGTTAGTAAGTACATCTAAATACCTTCACAGCAAAGAAACAACTAGGTTATATATAATTACAAAAATTAAATATAACTAATTTCAGCTTTAAACGGCCATTTAGATGTAGTTATGACTGTAGTAACAAAATTTTGTTTGTTCTACTTGTTCTGAGTATAAGTACTCCAAGATATATAAATGTCCAAAATGTGCTTTATAAAGCTAAGTTTAGTACAAATTTTAGTCGTAAGTCAAAGAGATTTCTTTGAATTATTGTTATATCATGGTTCATGGTAACTGATTATTTTGTTGCTTTAAAACCGCAAGGATAAAATATTTTCTTAAAAAAATTCTGTTTTCCCTTAATATTTATGTAACTCTAGTTGTAGCCGAAATAAGTTTTTTAGAGTCGGCATTTTAGATTTTGGAAATTCAAGAGTAGATACACTAACATTACTTTCTAATCAAGTACAGTAAATTCGTTGTGGCATTTTCTTGTAGGGGTATTTGAAAACTAAACTGTATGCCCATTGCCCACAAAATATTGGACAATGAAAATTGACAATTCGTGAAGAAGTCAATACATTTCCGTTGAAAATGCTATACAAAATACTAATGCATAATTTGTGCTCAAGATTCGATAAACGCAACTTCAATGGCGTTCGCGGGGAACTTTAGGCAGTTGCAAACGGGCGTAGCGCAAGGCCGCACGTTCGTGAGCGACTCGAAATAAATTTCGCCTGCAGCGAGTAAAATAATAATTTGCTGCCTATAAGTGTTGGTGCGCCACAAGACAGTGGTTACACTTTAAGTAAACGCCTTTATGATCGTGTACTGAGTAAGTACGCCATTGCGACATCTCCAAAGGGGTTCTCGAGACTTTCAAATTGTTACGCGACATCAGCCACAGAGCGGCGCTAGAGCTAGAAGCCAGAAAATTTTCCATAGTATTTGTGGGTAACTTCCATACAAGTCATTTAAGGGATGACGTAATCCAGGGCGGATCCAATCCGAAACGTTGTAGTTCTCAGACCGCGTGCATCATAAGATAAGTGGATACAGGAAATTATTGCGGTATAAGCGATAAGTGTTCGGTCCAGGCCATGTAGTGAAAATTGGAATAAAAGAATGCGTTAACGTACGTGAATTGCGGTGGGTTTTATGCATCGAATCGCGATGCCGGACTTCGATGCAGTTTAATGTACGAATATAAAGGACATTTACTTCGGCGTAATCTTTAATACTGTTTAAATGTAAATGTCTTGCAGATAGATACAGTTATGCTGCTTAATATGCTGGTTAATTTATTTATGTTTATTTGTGTAAACAAATTGACTTTTTTATTATATTGTTTTGAGTGGTTTTCAGCGTCGAATTACAGGCCAGTTTTTATTTTTGGTAAATATTGACACTTCCTATCCATGAGCTGAGGCAAAGTACGAGTTTCGTGTATACTGAGCTAGCAAGGTAAGCGAACAGGGCATAAGGCGTACGAAATTTCTTATTTAAATTTAACGCGTCGTCGGATGGGCTGCCAAACGACTAATTTCATTAGTCTTATATAACAAAAAGTAAAAATTTTAAAAATGACAACACTACAATTTCAATAAATACCCCACTAGTGTAGTTAGAAAAGAAAATTCAAGAGCAAAGAAGTAAAAGTAAAAATTGGAACAAATATATTATAAGCAGTAGCAAATTTTACAAGTCAAGTTGGACACCTATTTCAAGCTGAAGATGAGAGAAGTTTAATATTCTTTAAAACAAAAGTTGTATAAGTAACATACGACCCAGTGACGTAAGTAGAAAAGTTGCAGGTTAACATTAATTACGAATTAAAAAGTTTGGTGTGATACACCCACACAACTTCCTTTTACAGTGATCTTATAATTGGCCAAAAATTTTATTTAAAATTTTTAAGCATTTGTCAAAAATTTAAAAAAATTACAAATTCTACAAAAACGGTACAAAATAGAGCGTTAGGTGAAGAGAGAAATTTTCTATAGAATTCAAAAATGTAATAATATACCGGGTGTTCTATTTAAAATAGGAGTTAATAAAAAAAAAACAAAAGAAACTCATTTTAGAAGTATTCAACTGGAAAATCACCTATCTCACATCAATACACATTAAAAATTTAATAAAAAGGAGAAGTTTAAAAAAAATCGTTAGAGCTGTTTTTGAAAAAATCGAAAAAAACTGAAAAATCACAAGAGTAAACACCTACTTCCGGTTATGCGATTTTCTTCAAAAGCTTGCTGTCGCATCTAGATAGTACACAAAACTTATATATGAAGTTTCAACGCCATACCTCTTTTCGTTTTTGAGATATTCTGTTCACAGACAGACACACAGACAGGCATACAGACAGACCAATGAACAAAAACATGTTTTTTGGATTCCGGGGACTCTAAAACGTGAAGATCTGTTGAAAACTCAATTTCGAATTTTTGGGGTGAATCCAATACTTCCTTTATAGTAAAAGGAAGTAAAAAAAATCTGGTGTGATACACTCACACAACTTCCTTTTACAGTGATCTTATAATTAGTCAAAAATTTCATTTTTAATTTTTAACCATTTGTTAAAAATTTTCAAAAATTACAAATTCTACAAAAACGGTACAAAATCGAGTGTTAGTTGAAGAGACAAATTTTCTCTAGAATTTTAAGGTGAATTCAAAAATGTAATAATATACCGGGTGTTTTATTTAAAATAGGAGTTAATAAAAAAATAGAAAAAAAAAACAAAAGAAACCCACTTTAGAAGTATTCAACTGGAAAATCACCTATCTCACATCAATACACATTAAAAATGTAAGAAAAATGTAAAGTTTAAAAAAAATCGTTAGAGCCGTTTTTGAAAAAATCGAAAAAAACTGAAAAATCACAAGAGTAAACACCTACTTCCGGTTATGCGATTTTCTTCAAAAGCTTGCTGTCTCATCTACATAGTACACAAAACTTATATATGAAGTTTCAACGCCATACCTCTTTTCGTTTTTGAGATATTCTGTTCACAGACAGACACACAGACAGACACACAGACACACAGACAGACACACAGACAGACACACAGACCAATGAAAAAAAATATGTTTTTTGGGATCAGGGGACTCTAAAACGTGAAGATCTGTTGAAAACTCAATTTCGAATTTTTGGGGTGAATCCAATACTTCCTTTATAGTAAAAGGAAGTAATATACTGGGATTTAATATCTACAAGAAAGGTACAGAAACTAAGATTATTATTATAATGAAGGAAGAAAATTCAGCAAAAGACAGAGTGTTAATATAAAATATGATTAATGACATTTAAAAAAAATATATTTCTAGTGCAATTCGCAATCTGCGTGGGGAAATTGGCGAATGGTATCCCTATATATAAACGTATGCTGTGCCTCCGTCTCTGTGTTACCTTTTTATCGACAACGATCGTGCGCATTTGGTTCGCGATGGGCAGTCGCATCGCATGTCCTTTATAGCGCAGCGACAAGCAAGCGTGATGTGTACGCCTTATAGAGGAGTGTTTACAGCGCCTGACTAACAATTGCATTCCTCAAGTTCAAATCCCACCGACAGCAGTTTTTTTCCTTGCGAGTTAAAGTAATTTGCATTGCTAAGTGATTACTTTTGCTGTTGCGGTATTAGCAGCAGCATTGAAATATTTTTGTCTATTTTGTACACGAATTAAAACACTGTTTCTATATCAAAGACGTTAAAACATTTTCTTCTGCAACTTTTTTATTTACAATTTAATTTTAAAAATGCCAACACTATTAATCAGAGAAAGGCCACCTATGTGGTGGACTCAGAAGCTAGTACTAAATAATTGGTTAGCAATTGTGTGGATGTATTTTGCAGTTTCAACTTTCTTAAAACTAGGTACTAAGGTAAGGTGGGGTAAGTGTGTAGCAAAATTTTGAAAGTTCATATATATACCATATTTTTAAGCAAACTACTTAAGTTATATGTTTCAAATTTTAGCATAATATACTTATGGGTATTGACTACAAATCATCACAACAAAACTTTATTATGCACAACTTCTCGCATTTATTCCTGTATATATATATTTTTATGCCCATAGTACACACTTCCCACGTGAAACGGGGAAAGTGTGTATGCGAGCGAAGTTTAATGCACATATCAAGAATGACAATGCCTGGGGGAAGTGTGTAGAACTGTGATATTTAATCTTTCGACTGCTGCAAGCAATTTTTTATTAACTTAAAAACTTTTCCAGTTACACACTCTTTAACAAAAATTGTAATTCTTTCAAAAACAAAACGTAACATAAAACATATTTAATAATACATCTTTAAGGCTATTAACTTAATAAAACTCGAATAATGGTTTTAATTTACTTACTTAGTTACTTAAGTATATTACTACTGAACATTATAACTTGTAAAAGAAAGTCCAAATCGATGCAGACCCCTTTTAGTAACAACTGGCTTTGAAAGAACCATAATAATTTCTTGAGTTCCAATGAAAGAACATTCCTCAGGATCAGCCCAGATGAACGAATTTGTAGCAGTTGGATCTAACGAATGGACTTTTCGTAAAAATTTTACTTCGACTTCTTCATCTTCTTTTTTTGTCGATACAACTTGACCAATATAATGTTTCCGTGATTTTTTACCCATGAATACTACCAATACCCAATCACTAACATCTACCTCTGAACGTTCTTTGTTTAGTTCATCCATAAATGTGGTTAATTCTTCCTGATCTCTAAATTCTTCTTCAATATCATCATCATCACTCTTATCTTTACAAATTTCTTCTTCATCTGATGATGTTTCTGATTCGATGGCTATTTTAGAGACTCTATTTTTTTTTGGATGGCTTCTTAATCTCTTTTTCTTGTAAGCGTTTAAGTACCTCTGGAGCAGTTATAATTTCGGCCCCACCCGCAATTTTCCTTCTAGGTTTTTTGTCTTCCATCCCTTTGTGTTGTTTCACCATATCCAGAAGCAGCTCTTCAAATGAGGTCCCGTTATCTGGTTTCAAATTGTCAGAATCGGCATCTCGTTCTATATGGTTGGAAGTGGATGTTCCAGGTTCATCATTTTGTTGTTGTGTTTTTTCATGTTCATTATTATTTTTCAAGTTAATCTTTTTCTGATGAGTTTCCCATCTTTTTAATGCGAGTGGGTCGTAGTTATTTGGGGAGATAACTTTAGAATCAAAGGGAAATATCCCCCCTTTTCTAAAACCACTGCTAATTATTTCAGGTTGGGTTTCTCTCCATATTTTTCCTATTAGCCTACTAAAATGTTTTTTAGGAATCCTGTAACCCTGGTTATGCCTTTGCCACTGTATAACTTCTACATCCCATCTTGTCTTCAGTGAACGAAAAACACTTAAATCAAGTGGTTGCAACAGGTGACTGGAGTGGGGCGGCAGTTTCAATATGGTCACATTATTTCGCAACGCACTTGATATAAGACGCTCATTAACGTGGGATACATGTCCATCATATATTAATAAAACTGGCCTAGTTTCACCAATTTGTTTTAGAAAACTCTTCTCAAAGTAGTTTAAAAAAATTTCTGACTCCATCCATCCATTGGCCGTAGCGGCGTACGTGGTTCCTGGAAAACCTTGGCCTTCCGGCGCAACCCATTCATCCCAGATATTCTTACCTTTAAATATAATAAAAGGGGGTGCTTTATGGCCTGCGGCATTTACTGCCATAAGAACTGTTAAGTTCTCTCGTCCTGCGCCAGCTGTAGTTCGTGAAGCTGCTGTCCCTTTTTTTCCCACAACTTTTGTTTTAGAGGGATCTAAACCGAAACCCGATTCATCGAGGTTCCAGATGAGGTGTGGTTTTTTACGCAAATCAAGGTCGTCTAGCGTTTTTTCTAATAATTGGAAATATTCGTTTATTATGAATGGGTCCATACTTTTCTTACGGGCATACTCTACTGACTGTGGCTTCTTTATAGACAAATGATGTCTTTTCGAAAATCCTAGAAACCAATCTTCCCCAGGTACACCGTTTTTAAAAGGTGTTTTCAGTCGATTACGCTTAACGTAGTCACCCACAATCCTTAATATTTCCACCCTACTTAATCCCCATCCCCACTTTTCCATTGTTCTTATTCCCTCTGCCAATTTATTTTCTTCATCTAATGCAATAACTGTGCTCCTACCCTGGGTATTGCTTTTTGCCCCTCTTATGCCCCTCATGTGGTAATTAAGTGTCATCTTGGGTATGTTGTATTTGGCGCTAGCCTTATATGCGGTACTCCTTCCGCTCTTGACTTCCTCCATAGCTCGTTCCAAGTCCTCTTTTGTGTAGGACGTGCCCCTGTTGCTTTTTCTTACATATATTCTACCCATTTTAACTTTTTTATAATTACCGAGACAAAGTTTTCTGAAATAAACGGTAGCCTTAGCAAGGGGTAAGTGTGTATGGGAAAAGTGTGTATTAGTACACACTTGCCCAGAAAAAATAATACACACTTCTACCGCGTTGAATTTGAGTGTGGCAAGTGTGTACTAGTACCAGATCATAATATCCACTTAATTCAAAATAAAAATAACTACAATAGGTTAAAATTAAGTAGTTTCTTACCTTATTTGTAATAAAAAAACTTCAAAAAACTAACTTAGAACTATGATGTGACTCGATGAAAAAACATCTACCATCTATGTACATTGTGTGCGACACGAGGTTATGAATGGTTATGTATTTCCGCCGATATAGCAAATATCTTTACTTCGGTTCTAGGTTACAATGGTTCCTTATGAACTTTTAGTTAGTGTTTCATAGATGGCATCACCTGTATATTATTGGAATAAGAATTATTTCGAGCTTACACACTTACCCCCGATACACACTTACCCCACTTTACCTTACATGATATTTGCATTAAGTTAATATTGGAGGCCCATTAATGACAAGTGAATATGAAAAGAAGGTTCTGAGTCGAGAATAAAGAAAAATGACCATGGAACAGGTTAAAATCTTAGGTAGGCCATTGCACTTGAAATGGGAATGGACCCAGCTGCACCTGAGCTCTAATAATTAACATTTATATCTATATAGCCGTGTTCGCTTGTGCATTGGTTTTAACAATACGCCGCAAGTGAGTGTTTTGAGCGTGCAAGGATTCATTGCTGCTGCAAAACTTTTAAAGGGCAGTTCGCTCATTCGCGCTGCCGAATTACGCCAACGTCCAACAAAGTTCATTCAGTGTGAGGCGCTGAAATGACCCCCCGGCTTTAAGTGATTGTTTCGGGACCGGTCGCTATGAATTTTAGAAGACCCTGCATAGAGCCTGTTAAAATACAAGCTGGAAACGTCTCTAAAGAGGCGCCACCATCTAGTGTAGCTCACAATTTCTTGAATGCAAAACAGGTTGGTGCTTTTTACCGTTTTAAAGCTGCGGAAATAGCGTCTTGCATTATATTGTATTAGCTTGCATCTCAAACCAAGAGAGGGTTTCGGATGCGTTCGAAAGCCATTGTTTCGATTTGTGACATCAAGGGACACCTTGTCGAGCATGGGTATCAGGTTACAATGCGAAACGCTGCCAGCTGCACATTCCTCGCGAAATGCACCAAATCGTGACGGCGTACTTGCATGCAGTTTAATATTTGTGTATAAAAGACAGTTAGGTACTTTGATGTCTTTGTAACGTTTAAATGTAGATGTAATTCAGATATAGTGATTCTAGCTAAGGCACGTAGATTATATAGGTATTATTAGTTAACACTTTTCAGTTTAAAATTGGCCATTTTTTAAAATTTATTGTTTTATGTGTGTCTTTAAGCTAATTTAGACTTGTGTTCCATTGATTGTGAATACATTAGCTTTTATTTGAGTAGAAGTTTGGAGTATATCTTTTTAGTGTTACGAGTCAGATTGGGTCAACTTACGGAGTTTTGTTGTGTTGATTTAATCGCAACTTGATTGAGATAGAGGTAAGAGGTTTCTCATTGCAAACTGAGCTAGCTAAGGGCAACAAGGGCAAATAATTTCTAATAAAATAAAACACAACGAGGCGACAGCGCTAAAAGTCTCATTACACTGTACATGCAACATTATGTTTTTTACCCTTTCTTTAGTTATATGGTAATGAACATACTCTTTAAAATACTGAAATCTTATTAAATGAAAAGCGTTAAGCGAGAATATAATTCCATAGTAGTAGCTAAAAAGTAATATAAATATTACACACATACAGCTATTTAAAGCTAAATATTAAGGCCTACTGCAGTGAACAATATGAACTTCAAGTACATGTCAATTGTGGAGACAATTAATTGTTCGCCTATTCACAACCTACCATTGATGCCTGTTGATTATTAAGGGCAACGCCTTCAAAGCAAATGCCATGAGCTAAAAGCTTACAAAGAGGGGTAATTAGACTATATTTTAACTCACACTTCGTTTGCTAATTAAATTATGTACCTGAGGAGGTTCGGCAATGCGTGCTAGATATGTCGGCAAGAGACTCTTTATAGCGATATCTGTCAGGGGAAAGTGTGTTTGTAGGCCATATGAGAATTACGACGTTTATTTTAGTTATAACTTTTTCATATTTTTGTATAAATTTAAATAACTTTTTGTTCCAATTTTCTCCTTTAGGTGCTCGTTTCAAATCGTTAAAAGAGGAGCGTATTTATAATGTATAGTACCAAATCCCATATAGCAACTGATGCTATTGTATTAAACACTGTAATATATACTACTAGGGACTTCAATCGAAATGAGTTTTGAGATATTCGGCAAACAAGAGTTGGACAGATTCTTTATTCCATAGTGGTTGCTAATGCATTTCCAGTTACACAACTTTTGCTCTGTTGGAGTTTGCTACTAGTTGTTTACTGTATGACTGCTTTGATGGACCTCGCAGCCATATGAAAATCAACAGCAGTGAGGTTTGTCATTTCAAATATTTGCCTATATGCTTACCCCTCATATGTGTAATGTGTAGTGCCTCTCAACAAACAGGAAAAGTGCAAAGTGAAATTATTGGGACATAAATGTTTTATGCTGTCGCAAAGGTGTTGATAATATCAAGATTATTTCAAATGTAATTTTTTATAAGCGTTATAGGCCATTTAAATCTATAGTTTTTTTTTAATTTCTACACTTCAGACTGACTCATTAGATCTTCTACTTGGTCGAACCATTTGAATTTTCTAGGACTAGGACTATCATCAGTTCTCATCTATACTACTATTAATGTTACTTCCAAGTTTCACAAGCACATATTGCTACCGGTCTTATCACTGTTCATTTTCTAGTATTGTATATTACCATCTTCTATCCCTATGTAAAGAACGTTTTCCTATGTAACTTTTCTAAATTCGCCTCGTCGACATGCTTTGACTTTAACTCTAATTATATGTCAAAGATTTATCTTATTTAATTTCTTCTTTTTACTCTATAGTTCTTATTTTAACTTCAAAAAGTAAGTCCGCAATTTTTGTTTTAATTTATATTGATATGATCATGAAATGACAAAGAATTTTAATAACTACATAATAATAAAGCAGTTTAAAAATAATGTTCCTATAGTAATTTGTACAACTAGTTTTGAAAGTCATGCTTTTTTTCATAAATTTGCAGTTTGATTGACGAGGGTGAATTATAATTAGTCTAAAATTGATCTGAATGAAATTAAGTACCTATGTGTCAAATATTATAAACAAATACTTATGATAAACATATGATAAAGGCAGATATTTTTTTAATAAACATAGTTTGCATGATAGCTTTTCATTGTTTATATCCTAATTGTATTTAACAGTAACACAGAGATATAAGAGTCTAATAACAAAAGTTATTACAATTGCATGCTCAAACTGTGGATCAAAAAGGTAACATTTAGAGCCCAATTTTTGATAAAACCCTGAGAATAATATTTATTTCAAATAAAATAAAATAAAAGCTATTAAACCACAGCAATATATTTAATTTTAATAATGTTATGAATGTGATTTTTTAGAAAATTATTGTCTTTTTTCTTTCCTTGAATAATCCTCCACTAATTGCGGAGTTATTTGATTAGAATTTTAGCACTATTTGGTCAAATATACTTCACAGAATCTGTAGAGCTTACGAAAGAAAAAAAAAACCTAATAATTTTCTAAAAAGATGTTATTCCTGTAATTTTTTTAAAATATGATTTAAATCAGGGAAAACATTTAAATCCTTTACAGTGCGATTTTAATTATTAAAGAAGACTTAGATCTTAAAAAGATTTATGGTTTAAATACTTCCTTATAGCCAAAAGTATTTTTGATTTAAATTGTTTGGTAATATGTAAAGTATGTATGATTTTTTTATTAACATCTTTTTAAAATGATTCGTGACAGCTTTGTTAGTTGTGTTATCTTAGTCTCTTACATTCTATGACGCTAAGGACATTGTCTTTGTTATTGCTATTTTCTTCGATGATAGTAAAGTCGTTTCTTATAAATATCTTTAGTTTGTATTTATGTAGCATCAGCTTTTGTTTTTTCCTATCTTCCGGGTACTACTACTGCTACCGAGTTCCCCCCTTTATTATTTACTTTTATTGTCTGAAAAATTGTTCGACTTTATTTTTTATATTATCTACCTTCCGCTTGTATTCCGGTTAGTAGGGGAGCCTGGGACAGAGTAGTCACAGGGACACAATGGTCACTGTACTATCCGAGACAAAAACACCTGGAACGACTCTTGATAGAAATTTTAGCATTATCTCATTAGCTTACATGATGCTATAAACAATACCATTTACTGTATCAAGTGTGATTCACAGCAAGGTCTAAACAAGTTAGAAGTCCTTCAGTTTGTAAAGTACACCGCGTCATCGATGCGCAGAACGCTAGAAACGTCCGGACGAGTCCATTACGTTTATCAAGGTGCTTTCCGCTGTTGGATTCAGTTCATTGCCGTTCGTCGTGTCATTTTGTTTTCTCGTGTGTTTATCAAAGTTTAACTCTACGTTTTACTTCTTTTCGCTTTTTAAAATAGTATTTTTCAGAACTAAACAGCTAGGATTGGGATTATTTTCATGTAAATAAAAATTTTCGTTTACAGTATGAATTTGAGGTTACGATTACCGTACACGCCTCGAGTAAACGCATGCACTGCACGCCACTGATACCGGTTATTGGCGCATAACTGTAGCCACGCCTATGTACTTCTTGCTTTGACACCACTCTAACAATTAAGCTAGAAATACATTCGCTGCAGAACACATTAGCTGTCCCAGTTGTTTTATCTTGGATAGTATCATAACTTCAGTTGCAGTAGTATGAATAAGCAGTTTGATCTATGAAAATCAGCTAAACTCACAATGGATGTATGCATCTAGTCTTACCATTGACAGTTTGCTGGTTGTTTGTGTTTGAGTGTACAG
Organism: Agriotes lineatus; assembly: GCA_940337035.1. Classification (NCBI taxonomy): domain Eukaryota; kingdom Metazoa; phylum Arthropoda; class Insecta; order Coleoptera; family Elateridae; genus Agriotes; species Agriotes lineatus. Next base: position 49,906 of record CALNHX010004945.1, on the reverse strand, counting down.
GCAGTAAAATGTTGGCAAGTGGCAATTGGTATTTTACGGATTTTTTTTAACATAAATCCATAAAAAAACGAAGTTACATAAGTGATACACATACAGTTAGGAGTATGATCATAAGAAAGTTTTCAAATATGTTCAATATTTTATTATTGAGGTTACCTTCGGGGGGCAATGGTTATTAACCATAAGGAGTCACCGGTTATATTTTTCTTTAGTGATGACCACTGTATCCCAGAACTAATTAATTTGAGTTATTATTTTATAAGTTGTGATATGCATTCTAATTATTCCTTTGCTTAAGAATGTTTTGTTCAAATTTTAGACAATGGTGTGTAATAGACAGAGAAAAACCCAGAATGAGCTAACTGAACGACACCCAAATGTTGGCAGCAAGTAAGTCGGTTCGTAATGGCGATTTGTGTGCCAAAGTATCTGCCATTCGGTATTCTATATCTCGAATAACACTTACACGTTACATAAAAAAATAGAAATATATTGAGATTGACTGGGATCATGCTAAATCCATATTATGACAATAGAAGGGTCGAGGAATAAACTTTGTGTGACAATTTGCAAATGTGTACCAACTTCACCACGGTTTGCTACCAAAAGCAGCGAGATTTTTAGCCTATGGTTTAACAGTGACAAACAATATCAAAATACCCGATTCTTGGCCAGTAAATTAAACGACTGGTGTGGATTGGCTTACAGTGTTTTACAGCAAGTTAAAAGTAAGAGTAAAATGGTGACCAGTAAATTCCAACAGCACGAGAAATTTGCCCCGCCTTCAGGGTACACTGGTCCCAATTAATTTTTTTAATAGGCAAACTATCTGCATACGCCTTGTTCTATTTTCAATTAATAAAGTAATGTAATATTTGTGATAAGTTTTTATTATACACTTTGGTTTGGTTATGTGGTGTTTGCTTAAAAATGTAACATTTATAAAAGTGACCAGTGTGCCCTGGTCTCCCCTATTACGTTGTTTTTTAAATTTGTTTTTCTAACATTTCTAGTCTTTATTGCAATGATTATATTTTTTTCCAACTGCTTTCGGTAGTCATTTCTTACAAACATTTGCTTCTGCTTAGTTTAATGCCTTCGCTTCTTGGAAATCTTGATGTTTTTCCTTTGTTCGAGAACGTCATGCAATACTCATCCAACTACTAGTCTGTTGGTTTCCAGATTTAGGTTTCCTCATTGGGTAGGTACCTGATCTCTCATCGGTTTTCTATTTTTTGAGGCAGATATTCTATGATTTAAAATTGTCTTGCCTCATCACTTTTACTCTATATAGCACATTTGGCTTTATACTGTTTCCAAAAACCATTTGGTTTAATTTTGTAATCTACTTAATCTTACGCTTTTAATAATATACTGTAATTTCACTTTAGACTATTTCTGGCCGGATGCTATACTGTTTAACCTTGTTCAACATTTGTTAATATCAGTTTAAAATTCGAAAGTAATTTAGAACAAAAAATGTACTTACGAAGGTTTCTACAGAATTTAAAAACTTCCGATAATAAAGAAGCTACGCTAGAAAAAGAAATTCGACATTTTTCGTTTTTTATGATAAATAGATCAACTAAGTTGGATCAACGAGATTTCTTTTTAAATTATTACTTAGCATATAATTCTGCAACTTTGGCAAGATTTAAGCGACCGCTTATCTAATACAGTTTCTAAGAGCTCAAATGTGATTCTCAAAAGTGAGCTACCCTGTAGATAAAGAATTTAATGTTACACATTTAGAGCTCATATAATTTTTTACTTTGATAATGCAAACAGCTACAATGCCAAATTTGTCTGTGCTTACTGTCCACAGGGTAGAATAATAAAACTGATCAAACCCAATGTGCATAGACCGTTTAACTAACGTTAAAACATAACCTTGGACCGAGCGTTATATTAACATCAAAGTGTCCCGAAAATCAACAGTTTTTCAATGTTATGTGGTTGATTCTACATCAGCCTATGACGGTCTTTTAATGTTTAACTTATTACCAAACAAGACCGTTATCTGTGGATGTTATAATCACGATCCAAAACACGTAAGTTTTCAACATTGTTGTCGATCGTTTAATGTGTTTTTAACATTTTATTTCTAAGCCAACGTCTTTTAAACGTCATGTTATTGCACAGTTTTTACCCATATGTTAACGTTGTAACGTTTTTGCCTTTTCAACGGAAAATTTAAGTGTTTTATATGTTAAAACGAAGTTTTCTTAACCCCACTTTTTAATCAAGAGCTAATGTTATAAGCGCTTTACATTTTAACCATAACTTAAACTTATTTTTTATTTGATACAAAATTGAAATTTTCTTTACGTCAAGCTATAATAACAGAAGGACGTTACTCTTTCTGAATAATATTTATTGTGCCAAACCCAATTGAATAAAATGGCGACTTCATTTGATAAACGAAATCGCAAAAAAGGTCTGGTAACTGCTTCAACACCATGGAGTTTCACTCAGTCGAGAGCAGTTTTATCTCAAATGTTAAAACTAAGTTTAGTGGAATTTGGTACGTGCCAGCTACCATATATTCTTTTAATGCAACAGTTTTTCCGATTATATCAGCGCAGCGACACAACTGGCGATCTAAACCACCAGACAAAGCATAAGAACGGCTTGTCAGCATATTGTACTAATCCACTATTGTATGAGGAATGGTCTTATGCCGAGAACACGTGTTCTTTGATAACGTTTGTTAATGTAATGTTAACGTTTGACATTAATTGCATGCTTAATACGCTCTTAAAATCAACGACATAAAAACGTAATAAGTACAAAAGCGTTATTATCACGTTGTTGTAACAACGTTATATCGATGTCAAGAGTAGACTACACGTTTAAAATGCGTTTTATAATAACGTTATTTTAACGTAATATAGAAAAAGCAAAATTTTCGTGTTTTTACAAACGTCACATCTACGTTTCACAGTAGCTGCTGGTCTAAAAAGCTCTTAAAATGAACGACATATCGGCGTCATATAAACACGCCCAATAACTTTCATAGCCAACACGTGTAATGAACGGAATAATACCGTAAACAGTAAAAACAATACAAAAAAATCAAGGTCTAATTTAGGTTGAGACAATGACGTTAACTGACTAAAATTCAATGTTTAATTTGCAACGAATGTCTTTTCGATTATGTCAACGTCTTTTCGACGTATTTGAAGCGTGTATGTGCTTGCTGGAAACCTTCAGGGCATTGTATGGGTTCACACCCTGTCAACGCTCGTAAATCTTACTATACTTATTAACTTTGTTGGCCGTTTTTTACTTCAAATAAATTGCATTTTTGGTTTATTACCTTTATTATTTCCTTTTAATAAAACACTTTAGTACTGTTGACGTTTCAGGAAACCTTTTTCACAACTTTTAAGATTTATTTTTGTAAATGAGAAGTGTTTTATAAAATTTATTTATGTCACTTTTTAACTAACAACATTTATTTAGTTCTTTGGACTAGTAAGTAGTACCAGAAACACTTTCATTGAACCGTTAAAAATAGCCGTGCCAAGTTGCCTGTTTTTTAAACATATGTACGTCAAAGCGGGAACGTCGTAAGAGGATCAATACAGCTACATGGTAAAGTGAATTTCGTCCTCGAGTACGTACATCTCTCATATAGGCCGTAATATTGTACCAGGTACTCCCACTTTCGCAGATAAATAAATTATTTTTGTAAAAGGCAGCGCTGCAAGCAGCTAGAGACGGAAATAAAATCTTCCTCTTATGTAAAAGCAACTCAGGCGTTGTAGGAAATGTCCCTTTAAATTTACTGACGGATTTTCCACCCTTGCGAAACTTATTCTTTCTTTGGGAAATCTTGCGCCGAAACAGTTTCATGTGTTCGCACGGTTTGGCGTGACCACATACATTTTAAAATTTTAATGTGCTCGATGTATCTTTATCGAATGTTTTTTAAAATGTGATGGTGTTAGTAATTACATTTTTAAGGGAAATTAAAGAAATATTGAACTCGATTCGTAAATTAAACTATTCACTGAGCTGGGAACTGAACAGTTTGAGCATTCGACGTAAGAGTGAGTAGCTCAATCAATATTCGTGAAATTATGAAGGCAGATAAGAGAAGTTGTGCATGATATTTGAGACATTATAATTTGATTTGAGGCAGGTTTTTATAATAATCTGAAATTATGTAGGAGTAACAAATTATATTAACCACAAATGAGAAGACCAGTTTAATATTTCAATGAGTAAGGTATAACGACGCACTAATTAAACATACATTTAAATTTAACATTTTCCATCCGCTGTTTAAACTCAATTAAGGGTAAACCGATATTATCCTGCTTTTTAAAAATCTATACTAAAAGTTAATGGATGGTATCCGATTATACACTTTAATATGTAATCCCCTTTCCCAATATTTGGACAACTAAGGCAATAAGTAATTAATGATGTCTAACGATTTCGTACTCGGAATAATATAACCGCATCTCAGATGGTTAACATTTTTAAAACATAAATGCTGTAATTTTTCTTTTAGCAAAATAAAAACAGAAATATAGAGAGGAAAAGTAAGGGGAGTAAAACTGATGCAAAATTCTACGGACTTTCAACGTAGTTTCTATGCAGTCATTGTCCATATGTACTACTCATATGGTTCAGCTAGTATATTACCGTCTGGAAATATGCCCCACTCGAAATGGGCATTTGGCTGCCATGCGTGGATTATTTATTTTACAGTATAGCCAGTTTGTATTTGCATGCTTTTTTGATGTTAATTAGGTTTAATTATTGTAATCTAGCATAATGAAAAATGCGAGTACGGCAGTGTTCAATGTGTAAAGTGTTCGATTTTGTATGTGCAGCGATTAACGCAAATTTAATAACGGTTGCGAGAAACGTTCCACACAAGTAATTCGTAATTCAAGGGATGACGTAATCTAGTCCGAAAGCTACGTTCGAGTTCTCAGGACACGATCTTATTGTAATCTGATGCAGGGTATTTTGTTGTTTTTAGTTGTGAGTGATGAGCGTTCGCTTCAGGCTGTGTGTGAAGATTTCGTGAACGTAATGCGTTTAGTAGACAAACAGATACGTAAGCGAATCTCAAATCCGAGTTTCTATGCGTGAAATCGCGAAGCCGGACTTGCATGGAGTTTAATGTTCACGTATTAAGGACAGTTACTTCGGTGTCTTGGCGTTGTTTAAATGTAAATGTATTTCAGATATAGTAATTCTATTATTATTTGAGTTGCAAATGCGTAACTACGAGCTAATGATTTATTTACATCCTAAATGAATGACCATTAATTTTAGAGTTGGATCATAATTTGTTTATTGTCTTATATGTGTATTTAAAGGGTCAATATATTTTTGTTTATTTGTTTAAATAAATTGGCTTTTCTTATGAGTATTGTTGAAGCTGATTTTAGCACCCTGCTTGCAGAAAAGCCTCTTGTTTTTAGCAAATATTCACAATTACTATCCACGAACTCAGTCAAAGTAAGAGTTTCATGTGTACTGAGCTAGGTAAATAATAGGGCAATTAATTTATAAAATACTAGGGTGTACGAGTCCCATTAAAATTTAATGAGGCATAGCGAGAAGCCTTACTTTATTTAATATGGCTCACAGTGGTGCAGTTCGAATCGCACTTAATCACACTTAACTCCATTTCGAAATACGGACGTGTCATATACTTTTTTGTTTTTTCTAATTTCTTTGCTTCTAATATGGTCTCTAATACTTATACTTAACATGAGCCAGTGGCTTGACTGTTCTTAATCTGTTGGCAGAACTAATAGTAAGTGTCATCAATCTCCATTCCCTATTTCATCATTGGAAGAATACAGGTATTGCAAACTATTTTTAAGGTTTATTGGGATGTCGGGAGTTTTTAAAAAACAGATTCAGGTCTTCTTACTGTCATGTGTATTTGAGTTATCTCAACTGTTTGATTTTCATGGTTGTATTTCATGCCTCCTCAGTCATGATCTATGTGAGAGCATTTTTTTTACATCGTAAACAGTTTAGAAGAGATTTGTCACTCTGCTTAGCTTTTCTTTTTATTGGCGTTTTACATATCTGTTCTCAAATCTTCTGCGAGGTTAACGTGAAGGTTGCATTGTCGTAAATAAATTCGATGAAGTTTCTGTACCCGAATTATATTTTCTGGCGTTGTAGGTTTTGCCAAAAACCAGCTTGCTCGAAGGTTGATAATTCTCAACACTAGGTTACTCGGTTGGTTATGATATTTATTTAGCAATTTGTATGCGTGTGGTAGGAGATTTATACGCAGTAATTCTTTATTGCTACCTGTGCATTTTGCCACGACTTTGAAATTTTACTTTCTAAAAGACATTTATTTAGAATAATTTTCATTGCTTGAAAGATTACCCACTTTCAACATCCCTGGATGCCCCACAATTTTTCATTCGAGAGAGCACAGTCTATATCCCTATCGTCATGTCGGGTCTACATTCATAAGTCATTTTAAGGGTGTATTTCGTGCAGGGGGATTGATCGATGCGTATAGGTGTTCGTAATAGTCTTTGACGATTTTTAAATTTCGTTCTCTGTTTTCATTATTCCTTCTTCATCTTTGAGCTGATACATTCTGTGTCTTGGTGAGGAAGATCACAACACTTTTATTTTCTTATTGTCTTATAGTCATCTCATGTCTTCTGTCCTGTGGCTCAATATATCCTGTCTGCATTTTTTTCTGACTCTTTTGTTCAACTCATTGTATTCTGGAGGCATTTTGTTCATATTTATTTCCTTCCCCATCATTTGTCTAGTGTCAGGCCTGATTGTTATTAAATTTGGTTTTATTTTTGATCCTAGTGTTTTGGTTGTAACTTGTATCTATGTCACTTTCATTTCATCTTTGAGAGTTCTTTCAGGCAATCGGGTGATTGGAGATTATTACTGTATAAAGTTTAGTAGAGTGTGATGACCTTGTCGAAGTGTCGTAATTTGGAACAGTGATTTCTACTCCCCTAGGGTACTGGGAGTTGAATGGATTTAATCTTCCACGCTAGCCAGACGGGTTGGAAGGTTTGCTCCTTTAGGGAAGGGCGATCCTAGAGAAGTTAAGATAGTAACGATGTAAAGGTGGGTGTAAGACAATCGCCCCAAATAGTCGCTTCGTCGGGCAGGCAGGGGATTCTTTAATATGAAAAAGTTTCGTCATTTGGAATGTGGATTATAAATAATTATAAGCTTTAAAAGTCGGCCGTCGAGATTTGACGTTGTGCAGAATAGTCATAGCCAAAAATTGCAAAATTTTTAATTTTAAAGCTGAGATCTCTGAATTAAAAGTCGAATTTTATAATCTATAACTGGACGTCCTGACTGCTAAAGTAGCGTTCTCGATTCGAATAAATAATAAAATACTTGCTATATGTAATTTCGGCCACTCACTATTAAATAAATTGCCGCAAGTAATAAATAATATTTCTTTAACGGTGTAAAAGTTGATTCTCTTGAATCTAAATTTTATCTTACAGTCTTTAATTCGCTTTCATTATATTGGGTACTAGTCGATTGTCTTGCCTAATCAAATCAAATTGATTTTATATCCTATGATAAATGCGTAGTGAAAGTATTACCACGTATAGCGTCAATAAATCACCGGGAGAAAGGTTTGCAAAATCAGCACTGGCGATCATAATAGTGAAAATTTCAGTTTAAAAACTGCAGCCTACTAAAGCGGGTAACTAATTTTAGACGTTACGCTACGCGCAACTAAGTGTCTGGTGTCGTAAACGGATCGATCGGACATCGAGAGGGACAAATTACATCGGCGACTTCAGTGTAAGTAGGCACGCAGTAAAAACTCGGACCTTAACAACATTACGTCATTTGTAAACTACAGGGATCCAGGACGTCACAGAAAGTAGTCACTCAATCCTTTTGGGCAACAAAAGACGACTGCGCAAGAAATGGGTTATTCGAGTTAACCGCCCGGAGGGGGAGAGGGAGGGGGGTAATAAAACGTTCTGGTGGTGCAAGCCGTGTAAACAATAATAACTTAACACTTCGCGAAGGCGACACCCTATTGCAGTAGGAGGGCAATAAACCAAACTTCGATTCCCTGGCTTAGAAAAGAAGCACAATGGCTAAAGTGCGCTGTTGGGATACGAAGGCATAAACAACCTTTCACTTACGCACTTGGGAGAACTTTATAAACGAGACATGAAAGCGCTAGCAACCAATTTGGTTATTATATTTTATTTTTGTTCAGCATTCGGTCTATTCTCATTCAGTTCAACCACCAGTGTTCGATTTACAAACTCCAACACAGTGTATGCCTACCATCTAGGTGTCTGGAACTTATGTCACTTTCAACCCCTTCGTTAACATAGAGCGTACCGTAGTTTTAATAACTACATGTATGTACATATGTGCATAATCGTTTATTAATTTTGATTAAATAAATAAATGGTTGTTGTTTTCCATAAAGTGTTATAATTTCGAAATAACATGTGAGCAAACGAAAATGAAATCAAGCTTGGCTTTGAAATATTTGTTTTATGAATAATATGTTGGTAACACTGTAAGTCTATGTCAAATTCGAGGTTAGCAGGTTAGGTTTTGTGTCAGTCTGTGTCAAAACTGACGCAAAACCTAACCTAACCTCGAATTTGACATAGACTTACAGTCTCACCAGCATCTTATTCATAAAACAAATATTTCAAAGCCAAGCTTGATTTCATTTTCGTTTTCTCACATGTTACTAAGGGTGTTATCATCAACACCAGTGGACCAGATAATGCCAAAGATGCAATTGCTGATTCATTCTATTAAATTTGATTCAATGCAATTCGACTAAATTCTATTTGATATGATTTTGTTAAATTTGATTTAATTGGAATTCATTCATAGTTTTTTCAAAGTTATGTAGTATCATTTTATTCTTCTTCCTCTGAATATAAGGTAAAAATCTATTAGCCATCTTCAGGCGTACCCCAGGTAAGTGCATAGCCTAAGACGTTGATCAAGGAAGATTATCTTTCATAGGTATCACGACCACTGCAAGGGTTGGTATGATGTTATAAAATTCGATTTGAGTAAATTTTAATAATTTGACTCAATTTGACATCATAAAATTTGATTTAATTCAACCGGACTAATTGTAGTCGATTTGACGTTATTATATTGGACTTGATTGAATTCGATTCGATTCGATTTTATCAAATTTGATTCAATTCAATAAATAGATTTGGATTGTTTTGCCAAATGGAATCAATTCTGCTACGCAGTCGAGTTGAATAATATCGCCTCATTGATCTTTGCTCTAGCTACAATTCGACTTGAAAAGTCAAGATTTTTACTTTCAAAATGGAAATCTCCACCTTAAAACTTTTAACTTTTAAAACTTTTCAGTTTTGAAGAAAAAGTTTAAATGTCTAATTATTCCATTCCATTTCTACCATCACAAGCTACACACATTTTGAATTACCCCAAAAATACAGCCATTGATTCAAAATTGTCCTTCTTTAATTAGGTAACTCTCACATACATTGGATTCTATACACATTTCTTTTATTTATTAAAACACACTTTAGCAAATATGAAGCATTAGATACCTTTGCCACTAACTGATATATTTGTAATTAAGTATTAAGTCCTCTAATACATTTTACGAATTTAAAGCTTTATTTGATATGATTTTGTTAAATTTGATTTAATTGGAATTCATTCATAGTTTTTTCAAAATTATGTAGTTTCATTTTATTCTTCTTCCTCTAAATATAAGGTGAAAATCTATCAGCCATCCTCAGGCGTACCCCGGGTAAGTGCATAGCCTAAGACGTTGATCAAGGAAGATTACCTTTCATAGGTATCACGACCACTGCAAGGGTTGGTATGATGTTATAAAATTCGATTCGACAAAATTTTAATAATTTGACTAAATTTGACATCATAAAATTCGATTTAATTCAACCGGACTAATTGTAGTCGATTTGACGTTATTATATTGGACTTTATTGAATTCGATTCGATTCGATTTTATCAAATTTGATTCAATTCAATAAATAGATTTGGATTGTTTTGAAAAAATGGAATCAATTCTGCTACGTAGTCGAGTTGAATAATATCGATTCATCGATGTTTGCTCTAGCTAAAATTCGACTTGAAAAGTCAAGATTTTTACTTTCAAAATGGAAATCTCCACCTTAAAAGTCGAGAGCTCTACTTATCTCAATTTTATTTTCTATTGCGGTCCTTCAAGACTATCGTGCTAAGGAACTTTTACTACTTTTCAGTTTTGAAGAAAATTGAAGAAAAAGTTCAAATGTCTAATTATTCTATTTCTTCCATCACAAGTTACACACATTTTGAATTACCCCAAAAATACAGCCATTGATTCAAAATTGTCCTTCTTTAATTAGGTAACTCTCACATACATTGGATTCTATACACATTTCTTTTATTTATTGAAACACACTTTAGCAAATATGAAGCATTAGATACCTTTGCCACTAACTGATATATTTGTAATTAAGTATTAAGTCATCTAATACATTTTACGAATTTAAAGCTTTACAACGATAACCATTAACTATAACCACCGCTATTTTATATTACCATAGGACAGGACAGGACAAAACGATAATAATAAATACCGACAATCTCCGGCTTGTCTCTACTTTTGCAAACAAATTAAGAAAATTTACGGTACACTTCGTACAACTTTCCCGCCTCATATTTAAACGTCGTGCAAACTGCTTTTGTATGGTGCCTTTACAAAGCTTCTGTGCTGTCTCCGAGACGGTAAATCACGTGTTTCCAACCACTAACGCCTGCACCTTTCCTAGAGCACCAGTAATTACTATCCCAGTACTTTAATCTTACTCCTAGTGCGGGAAATTAACTTTACTTAAGCGAGTTCTCTCTCTGTGCCCTCAGACTAATTTCTGAATAACATCCGTCTGCTCCTTCCAGAGATTAACAGATTCCTGGCAATACCTCGCTTCTATTATTTAATAAATTTGAGTTTTCTAAAGATAGTTTTAATCCAGTTCCAGAACCTTTTGAATAACGAGGTGGCAGCCACCGCATAATAATCTATGTTGCATGTTACTATACTCATGTAGGCTTAAATACTTTATATGAGTTTATTTATTATAGATTAAATTTTACAAAATAACTACTTAAGTGATTTTTAATGATGTTATTGAAATATAGTTTCGTTGAAAATATGTGTAAAAGTATGTTAATGTAACCTATATAGTAACCTACTGCCCTACTATTTAAAAGTTGGAAATCAATATGCGTTACATTCCTAACACTTCCAATAATCTGTTATAGCCATGTTGTCGTCCCTAATGTTTCAAGTTAAATAAAGATCAGTAAGATATGTTTTATTGAACTTTTTCCACTGTAAGTTTATTTGCTATGTATTTCTTAACATTAATACTTATTGCATGGAAGTAGAACGTAGAACCCTAGCTAGTCAATTATCTAGACCTCTTAATTAAAAAAATAATTTGGTGTAATCAGTTACCGTTAAGTTCAAATATCTCTGTTCGTGCTTATTGGACTTCCACGATAGTCGGTAATAAGAAATATATTCTAATAAATGTCATCGTTTTAATCCACGTATCCAGAGTGTGATAGTTGCAATAAATATATTTCAACTATCTAGAAATACTATCAAGCCTTTTTGATTTGTATACAAATGTTTCATAAAAAAATACAGCTACTACAATTTCCATTTTGATGTTGATATTAAAAATATCACGTTAAGAAATGAGCTCGATGCTATTGACATCAGTTGTAAAATCAAGTAACTCTAATTTTGAGGCCCTACATAAATTAAGCACAAAACTACGCTTAGAATCATAGAAATATATTAATAAACTGTACAAGTAGTGAAAGATAAATACAGCGTTTTTCACACTTTGTTCAAAAGAATTCAATACTGTTCATCGATGTTATTGCGCTACAATTGTACGTATATGTTTGTAAGTATAGTTCAACAAACATTCGCGCAACTTTTTACGATCCAAAATCGGCCGGGGTGAATTTTTCGCCGCTTTCGCTATAGATTTGGAAATTCCGCTCGCGCTCTCCGAGCCGCCTATTTGAGTTAGCAGGCGTTGGATTAAAAAATTAGTCGTGCTTTTAACACAAAATGTAAGTGGGAGATTTCGGCCGCGTTCCTCTCTTACGCAATTCGCGTTCTTTAAATTTTCGGAACCGCCACCGCAAAAGACTGTTTCATAATGTGGTGGTTCCTATGTAATATTATCATTTGTGCATTTGTTATAGAAGTATCAGACGGCCCGACTTCATGGTATTTATCTTCTAGAATTAATCGGCGATTATAGCAAAAATGTAGGTCTTTAACCGCTAAGATAAACTAATGTTTAAGTAAAATCGTCTTGTTTGACAAAGTCTTATCGATAGCATTACATGTGAAGTCAATTAATCTGTAGCTTTGTAGAAGTCTTAATCGCAATTCTTCATTTAGGACTTCGAATACCTTCGCTGTATCGATTCCGTACGAGATTAGCTAAATCAATTTCTTAATATCGGTATATTGTGCTGTTCGTACACCTATTTAATATTTTAGCGGCCTTATAAATAATTTGTGCTTTTGAGCTCATTTAACATCTGCTGGTCCAAGGTTAAGCTTAATTCATTAGTGACTGTGTCGTTTAGCTTAACTAATCGACTAAACTGGAGTAGCTCACTCGTTCCGAGTGGTTTAACTTGGTAAGTTATTAAACCTGGCGCTTGTATTGATTGGGTCGTCACTACTTGTACTAATTGGTGAAATAACTGTGTATAGTTGGAAATATGGAGTTGTTTACAGATGTATTTTTAGTAATGTGTCTCGAAAGTTTTATAAGCTTCCAGAACAATTACATTAAACTATTTTGACATTTGCATATAATATAATGTTGACAGTATATTACAATAGAAAAAATAGTTATAAACATTTCCATGCTGCCAACTGGACGTCTTTAATATCCAGGACCAACTAAAGCTCATAAAAGATTTGGCGCCACGACGTGGGGCTGTAAAGTAGCCGTAACAAATTGCTACACTCAAAATTCTGTAAGCGTTCACACTTGTGAGAAATTATTAGTGCTGGTGGATAATAGTTATCATAAATATTCAGCCAGTATCAAAATTTGGACCTCAATTTATTTCTACCTTATAGCTTACTATAATTTACGCGTTTATTGGACGTGGTAAAAAAATATGAGATAACATATCAATAGCAAATACAGAGTAAAGCAGGGAAAGTACAAGCATGTGCTTAGCAAACAGGAATGTCAGAATAGGATGCTGCGATCTCTAGCTTAATATTTAGGCAGAAGAAAATTATACTTAGATACCTCATATTAAGTTAGATATCGCAGTATTCTATGGTAAGTATATTGGGTTGCCTATTTTCTAAGTGCAGGTTTGTATTCTTCCATGAATCATCCTGTAAATAGTTCAGAATATTTATTTTACCAATGGCATTACAAATCCAACAGATTACAAAAAGTCCAAAAAACTGAAGCACATCAATTATTGATCAATCCGACATAATAATTTTCATTGCTTGCTTGCTTGACGCGAACCTGTGGGCCGAATTGGCTGATTTTGGTGTCAATCGACTCAGGGCGACCCAAGTAAGCCAGTAGTACCTAGGGTTTTCAAATTTTTATAAGTGATTTTTTTATTGGAATAGCTAACCTCAAAATTAACTCGACACACAAAATGGATCACTCTTGTACAAATTGCATTAAATGAATTAATTCGCGCCCAATTTGGGTGCAGAACGCTAGTTATATAATATTGTGTCATTAGAATTTCAATAAAAAATGTAGTAACCAATTCTTTTGTATTTTGAAGCTCTAGGTATGTCTCAAAAGTGGTGTGAATTATTTTTAAGAATTTATTTATTTAATTAATTAACATTTTAATAATATCTTCTTCAAAACTGACACTTTGAGAATGTACTACACTAGTGTCTTCTCCATTATTGGTAATAATTATGGAAGCCTTGTTAAGTTAGCCTATTTAGAACATGTGTTGTAGCTTTTTGAATGTTTTTTTATTGTTTTATAACAATGAACTTTCGGACGCTATTTAATCTTCAGGACTCAAAAATAGTCCAAGGGAGCCATATCTAGACCGCAAGATCGATGTGGAAGTACTGGAATCTATTTCTTGGGCAACGAGGTTGTCGTGAAGTTGCCAGCAGTTTTTAAATTTCCTGTTTACCTCATTATTTCAACCACAAGGAAGCTTTCATTAGTAAGCACATCAAAATAAAAGGGAAAAAAGTTATATAATAAGCTTTTCTCTTATTAAAATTGTACGTTATGTAATTGGGGTATACTTCAAATTAACTGTCTAAACAACTCATCGTCGTTCTGTTATTAAAAGCTACTCTAATTATCCACCAATATCTTATCTACGCTTACTGAAAGGGGTTTCTTATATAGATTAGGAGAAATAAAGCAATGCTGTATCAAAGACACAGACAGAACTCCTTATCTGCTCAAACAATCTATCCAGGAGGGAAATACAAAGAACAAAGTTTGAACGGCCGTTCAGGATAGGGTCACGATGTTAGTCTAGTATTTCACTTCTCACGAAACATTTATGTGGCAAAAGGGAAGTGGAAGATGTGTGCAGCAGGCGGACAAATGTGCGCCTGAATAAGAAAAGTAGTTCAAACGTCCTAACACAAATAATTGAGGAGTTACGAGTATATCACCAGAAACTTCATAAAAGCAAATCTGCTGGAAAGTAATTAATAAAACTAACATATCTAGAAACAAAGCTAGAACTAAACTAGTAATTGTTAAAAACGATTTAGAAAATTGCAATAGTATGGCAACATTGTGGGGTTTCCTTGGGCAATTGAAAAAAAAACGCTAGGAGACAGTGACAAATTATTAACAGCAAAAGAAAAGTCAACAAAAAGTTTAGAAAGGCTTTATTTATAACAAAAAACAATCAAATAAACTGTTTTATTCGTTTTAGTATTCAATAATCTTAATTTTCCATGAAAAATCCTTCAAAATATTCATTATAAAGCAAACCAAACATCAATTCTTGTTAAATAGTAGCTTTCAAACACACTTTTTTACAGTATAATTACTAAATTATTCTGGCACTTTTTGTATTAAAAGGATCATTAGTAATTAACAAATAAATGTACTCTTCAGCTTTGAATATTTTTTTATAATTCTCGCCTAACCCAAATAAATTATCAACAAGATATTTTAATGCAGAACAGACTTTAACTGAATTTATATTTAAATGCGCTTAGCGCCTAGGTTATTAACTTGACATTTAAATACCAGAAAGCGTTGTAATCGCATTTCCTCCACCATTGCTTCTCGATGCTTCGACTACTGGAATTTAAAAACTAATGGCAAAGAGTGTGAAAAAGTAGCGATGGTAACTGAATAGATTAATTCTAGATTGACCTTATTACATACACAGTTTTTTTTTTTTTGAGAAGATAGTTGAAGTGTTTTTGTACAAATACAGTCGATTTTTCCAGGAAGTTTAGCTAATAATCATACCCAAAGTAAAAATCTTGAGTACTGGTTGATGATAGTACATTACGCAACTAGTTTAGATGCTTTACTAAACACGTATGGCCAGTTTGAAACAAAACTTAACTTCTAATATGACATAGACTGACAGTGCCATCCACATTCCACAATCGTCTTCAGTATTGCCAAACGTAAGACAAATTAGGTACCGTTGCTATGTTGTAATGGTTGCTGTAGTGTAATGTACCACTTTACTCAACGATTTTGAATGTAGAAATATAGCACATTGCCATATCAAACGCGATAAAAAGAATTAGAAAGTTGAAATTAAATTCAAGTTTCGGGTTAGGTTGTTGTCATGGTCTACTAACACTACTCTAGTAATAAAATCAATACTGCTAAATCTGTATCTTGAATTCGATATTATTATTCTACAATAAAAACCAGAACACTGGAGACGTCTACATTTTTATAACGTTTAATACTGTTATTATTTTGTCATTTAGAGTTGAATAGGTACTCGACTTAATACTAATGTTGAGCTCTCCCTAAGCTACAGTATGAACAAAAACAATAAAAACAGAACTACACAGAATACAAATATATACTTCCAAATGATATAAAACCATTAAAACAGATGAAAATGAAAGGTCATATTAGAACGCATATTCTGTAAAGCACAAAAAAGTTTCTGTAGGTATTTATTTGACCTAGAAAATTCTGAAGCGTAATATATTTCAACTTCTAAACTTTTTTTGAAAGTGGTGTGTTTATTAATAAGTATTTTTCATCTGCCAGAGTTCTTACTTTATCTGAATATTAAACTTTGTCTGACATTAGAAATTCTTGAAATTCCGATAAGCATGTGACCGTTCCATGTGTTTATTGTTTTCCGTTGCTATTTATTTTTTTTATCAGCTAGTATAAAAATTGAGATTGCGACTAAATACTGCTTTATTTGTCTCTACTTTAAAAATAGTGCCAATGGGGAGTCATATTTAGAAAAATTTAGTAGCAAGACTGACTAAAATTAAAATAGAACGTCACGATTTCGTACGCACACGTGACTTTTAATCATGAACATACAAGTAGTTCAAGTAAATGTTCCTGCTGTATATTATCCAATGATAACAACTACAGGGAGATCAAAAATAAACTTGATCGCGGGAGTCATGAAAAATTCTGTCTACACTGCACTTTATAAAACTGAGTACATTTGAACTATAATTAACTGAATTATTAGTTCATGTGACTAACAATCTAATTATCAGCTACACAAATATGCAAAACTATGTAATTTAAACCATTTATACATGAAATTGATAGCTAACATTAAAATAACAATGAGCTCCCTGACTACTCTCGCTAAGTACTCGTTGAAAGGTAAAAATAGACATAACATTGAAATAGTTAAAGTTGTGTAACTGAATACAGTTTACAACTTCTATCACTGGCAATATTAAAATTAAATTTCGGCTTAGACCGTGTTGTTTCTGTCGACAAATATCTAGTATTTCTTTGCTTTATGTGCCTTACACCATGTGAACCCAAACAAGGATTTTTGTAATAATTATGTTCATTGGTGTCGTGTGAACTTCTACCTGTTTGGGTTTACAAGGTGTAAGGTTTATTTAGACAGACGACGCGGTCTAAGCCGAAATTTAATTTTAATAGTGACAATTCGAGTAACCGCGAAAGCCTCACACAATATACAGTGCTTTCGTAAAGTAGTGGATAAATTCGTTCAAAATTCAAGGAATAACTGTTTATAGTCAATGCTTTTGGAAAAAAACGCTGGGACCCGTGTTTCTAATAAAATCTATATATACATGGTGACTCGCGTTGAAGGTATGACGTCATCGACGTTTTTTTTAAATGGCAACCCCTTTTTTTATTACGGAATTTGAAGGAACGCATTTTTTTACTTACGCTAAGTTAATTTTTGAGTATAGCCACTAGACCAAAAATACTAAATATATAATTTTAGGAAGTATGATTTTACTTTTTTATAAATGACAGCAATCAATAAAAAACATGTCGGTCGTCTTGGCTACTTTCAGGCAGACAACGGTGCACAATTTGGACATTTCATTGAGTTGTTTCTAAATTTTTGCAAATTTGCAATTAAAGTTAGTATTTTACAATTTTAAATTGTTTTTCTTAATGTTTGGTCATGTGATCTATTCTCAAAAAGTAGCTTAGCGTAATTAAAAAGATGCGTTCTTTCAAATTCCGTAATAAAAACAGGGGGTTGCTATAAAAAAAAACATTGACGTCATACGGTTACCCTGTATATATAGATTTTCTTTCAAAAATGAGCAAATAGAAATAAATATCGACGGGTCCCAGAGTTTTTTCCAAAAGTTATTCCTTGAATTTTTAACGAATTTGTCCAGTACTTTACGGAAGCACTGTATAACTTCAATCATTTCATCAATTTGCTTATATTATTGTTCACAGAGCGATTTCTAGCGAGTGTACAAAAGTTTGTTGACTTCAAGTCAAGGTTGAAAATAAACGCAGATTAAATAGCCGCTCATAAAATCGACTTATTTGTCGGTTCATATAGTGGAAGGTTCTAACGCAGCTGAATATGTATTATTTTTGTTTAATAATGTCTTCTCACTGAGTACTTTTTCGGCGATTATGGCTATACAAGAATGACATAACCTCTCTAAGTAATGGTGGTACTTGTCCACAATGTCGACCTTAAATAAGATAATATCGACAACTAGAATAGGATAGATTAGAATAGAATTAGAATAATTAGCACTCGACATATTGCAACCTCTCGTCTTTCTTAGAACCATACCTCTGATACTACACCATGAGAAACTACATCCACATCATTTTCAGTACGTGCAAGCATATCTATGAAATTATGGCCCGTGTTCAAATTTATCCATTGGTCATTGAATTCAGTTGCTAATGATTAAAATTTAATTTTTAAACTGCTACAATATAATAACTATTTACAAGTTAAGAAAATTGAACTTTCTTCTTACAAGGCGCGATATTTTTAATTAGAAATGCACAGAGTACGTTAAAGACACGGTTTCTAAGTGTTGCACACATTATTTTTTCTAATGCGTTATCGGAAACTGTTACTTTTGAGGATTTATTGGAAATTTTTTAAAACGGAGTAAATTTTGGTCCTTATGGAAATCAGTGTAAATACTAAATGTTAGATCAGAAAAAAATGCGAGTTCGTATGGTTGTGTTACTGGGTTTTTGTTTGTTGCACTTTCCGCACTTGTTACGAAAAGTAGCACTTTTCCCAACCTAAATGAATATAAAAAAGTAAAACTTTTTAATACCGAATTAGAAATAGAGTATTTCTCAACTGCTTTCAAAAATTCAGTTAGGAAATGATATACCTTATCATACTTTTTAAAAATAATTAGTATGTAAATGAATATTTCCTGTTTTCAAAAACAGTAAAAAATGAAGATACTAAACGTTTATTGATGTACATAATTGACTCTGTAGAAAAAATATTTTTTATTATACCTGCATCAGAATCGCCGTTTAAAGCACGCCTGAGCGTGCGAAAACAGGCGATTAAAGCTCGCCGAGCTTTAAAGGTTGTTAAGGAAACGACTGAATGCAACAACGGACGTGGACGCGACAAAAACGTAAATAATTCTCGTAACTATAGTAGCAATATTAATATATCCTCTCGATTTATCACGACAAAAATTATTTCTAAGTTTTTAGTGCGTAATTTATTTCCAGTATTGGAGGTACAATAAAAAATAGCGTAAAGTATTCGTGGATAACTGGTCTTTAAAACACGCGCGAGTTTTAAAGACCTTGTTATCCACTCATACTTTAATATACTATGTGTAATTCGGTTATTGCACCCTCGACGATTTGCTCGTCTCGTGCTTCAATAACCTTCATTTCCACGCTTGATAGACAAATAACTTTTTACAAACTATTTTAAAATAGTGTAGAAAAGTATGTCATTTCTTAACTAAAATTGATGTAAATTGATATGGAAAAGTCTAAAATAGTCAGGAAATAGTTATTGTAGAACTAGTTTTGAAAGTCATACTTTTTTCATGGATTTAAGCCCGAGTTAACCAAGCAAATGAGTGAAGAAAGGGCACCTTCAAAAGGTGTCCTCACGTAGTTGTTTGCATAGTGATGTTTTGTAACTCGAAATTTAGTCGAAAAAGACAATAAAATAGTTAAAAAATCTGTAAAAGGTTTTACCCGGAACTTCCCTCGCCCGAATTAGATCAATTTGCAAATTTAAAAAAAATTATCCCGCTGGGGTCTGAACCCGCCGCACCTGTATAGCGATCCTAACCGCATATCTCCGCAGCGGATGTAACTTCAGCGAAATTCCCACTGCGCTATGAAGCCGTATAGACGTAAGTGCGGCGCGCCCTTCTCTTGAAACGTTTTTACTCTTTTGTGACATTATTCTGTATCGGCTGAGTCTTATTTTCGGCAAATGTAAAGCCTGATCTATGTGAAAGTTATTACTTTCTTCTATTTCAATATTAACCCAAAAATAAACTAAATTTTATTTTTTTAAGGTGCTCACCCTATATATATTTGTATGAAATTGTACCGGTTTCATGCGATGTAGATATATAATATGTATGCAAGATATCGTCTTCCTCCGACAAATAGTTTTTGAGCTATACTGCCAACAGACAGACGAGACAGACAGACGGAATTAAGAAAACCTCTTTTTCGCCATCTAGGGACCTTGAAATGTGAAGAAATAAAGAAATCTGGGAAGATGATTTTTTCGTGATTAGGT
This sequence comes from Agriotes lineatus, assembly GCA_940337035.1. Lineage (NCBI taxonomy): Eukaryota > Metazoa > Arthropoda > Insecta > Coleoptera > Elateridae > Agriotes > Agriotes lineatus. The sequence goes on along the minus strand of CALNHX010004945.1, from coordinate 29,626 downwards.
ATAATATTTGTAGTAAAAGTGTATTTTTTCACGATTTTTCGTTTAAAAAAGAGGACTTTCGTGATCACCAATTTAGTTACGATTTGACTTACTTTTTCACACTGTTCTCAAAAACAGTAAAAAATGAAGGTACTAGACGTCCATTGATGTAAAAAACTGACTCTGAAAAGAAAATAGTGTCTGCCAGGTGTGGAAACTCGGCTATAGGTATAGAATTTTATTTGCCTTCATTTTAGTCAAGTGCGTTGGTCAGTTCTGGTAACTAAGGAAACGTCTATTTAAAATCGTTCATTCCTAAATTAAAAGTAAAGTGTCACTTTTTGCACTGACTGAAAAAAAGTGGCAGTTCACTGAAATTAATTTAAAAAAACCTACTTTTTTAAATGGAATTTAAGAAAAGTAAATTCCACACTCCAGTCTACCCCCTTTATCCTTATACATATATGGATGATATGAATGCTTTATTCCACTCGTCTGGTGTGTCTCCCCTTAAGCTTCTATTAAATATAGCTATTAAAATACCAAGTCCGTAAAATCGTTTTTTTTTGTTCATTATGAGTTTCTATATGTTCCTTCGTGTCTGCAGTTGAAAATTTCCTTTAATACTTTAGCAAGATTTTGGGTACTTATGGGATTCATGTATGCATTTTTTTTACATTGTTTCTGAGGAAAAAGGGGAGCTTCTTAAGGTTCAAGATAATATTACCATTAGCAGTTGCATCAAGTACAAGGGTCACCATTACAAATGATGGAAAAAATCAGGTCGACGTAAGACAAAAGGCAGGACTCAGTAAGTGGTTTGACGAAATAACGAAGAAAACAAAAAGCGCAATTTATAAAACTACAATCCAAAGCATCAACCTATGAATCAGAGATATAGGTACTTAACAAAAGGGAAGAAAACGATTACAAGCTCTGGAAATGGATTTCTGGTTGGAATTTCTAGACTAGAAATACGGATATAAGTAAAATTATGGAAGTGGAAGGGGGCATAATGCAAATGATCGAAATGAAAAGATTGCTATAGTACGGACACTTACAACGAATGCCAGTAATAAGATAGCCACAGAGGGTATGGAACTGGATTTCAACTGAGAGAAGAAAACGGGGCAGGCCCAGAAAGAAATGGGAAACCGGAGTAGTTACGGTAATGGAGATAAGCGCTCTAGAAGAGGAAGAATGAAGAGAGAAAAAGATGTTCGGAAAACCCATGGAAGATTTACTTGTAACTTTTGCAGGGTAAACTAGGGTATACTAAATTCATAATTTTATAGTAATAAGAAAGCTCTAATTTGATCGGTGGCGTAGTTAGGGGGAGGGGAGAGTCCAGAAATATTTTTGAAAATGAATATGAAAATCACTTAAAAAAAACCCTGTGTCGTATAATGAAGGAAAAACTTATTCTATATAAAAAAGTTTCCTTGACATGGTGAGTTCAATTTTTTTACATAAATAGTAGATTATGCAATAAGGGAGAGAAATGCGTTATTTTGCTGAGGTGCAATTTCTGACTCGAGGGGGAAGCCCTCGAGTCAGAAATTGGGCTTCCCCCTCGAGTCAGAAATTGGGCTTCCCCCTCGACTCAGAAATTGCACTGAAGCAAAATAGCATTCTCTCCGAGTTGCATATACTATTTTTTTCACGTTGCAGGAAGGTTTAAAACGAAAAACCCGTTTTTTTAAACGTCATTTGTTAACATTTTAGTTACAATTATTTTAAAATTAGCAGCCTATGGTGAATTTTAAAGTTGGTGGCACTGTAAGTCATTATGACAAGACCTCACAATTATGTCAAATTCGACGTTATCAGGTTAGGTTTTGTGTCAGTTTTGACACAAACTGACGCAAAACCTAACCTGCTAACCTCGAATTTGCGTCAATCATAATGAAAACTCCATAGAAAAATTTTTTGTCTTATTTAGTCTCTATGGAGACATAATATGACACAGGGTGTTTAAAAAAAGCATTCAGAAATTACAGTTTCAATTCAACTCTACAGGGACGTAATTTTTTAATATGGGTCCGTAGGGAAAACTTATTTATGAGGTTAATGTTGGTAAAATATGTACCAAACCTTTGCAACCACCCTGTGTATGCAATATAACTTATAAGAGACGGAATAATCGCTTATCTTCTGTCGATGTGAGTTATCAAACCTTAAATGTATAGGCGACAGTATAATACAATCAATTAAGCAGACTTTGGTTGGTTTTCAAAATGTCGTTTCCCCAGTTTCCCCCAAGCATTTCGTCAAACGATGATCGGTTGATCATAACTGACATTGCTTAACCGTGGGTTAGATGATTAACTTACTAATTACTTCATCTAATCTGCCCCTTAATGCAGCAATTGTTGCATTAGGAGACAGAGGGCCCTTAAAGAAGTCATGTGGTTAATATGGGAAAAGGTCAAATATTTCGATATTTAGGGAACTGTAAATTTCTAAAATATTCTATTCGTAGAGGTGAACAAAGTCTATTTAAAATTTTTCCCGTCCAAAAATAAATTTAAACGAAAATAGTAATCTCATTAATTTTTTAGCTTTTTACAGATAAGAATTTTGTTAGGTTAGGTTAGGTTCCCGTGGAGGGGCATACAAAAAGCGGCGACAGCACTAAGCTGCCTCATGCTAAACCTAGGAGAACCGAATACTGAATGAAGAAGAGTAATAAGCACCATTCTAAACTCCATAATATTGTACGAAGCCCCGGTATGGAAAATAAGCATGCAGCAGAGTAAATATAGGCTACTTGAGAGCGTTAAGAAAAAATGGCAAGTAGAATCACCAGCGCCTATAGCACAGTAGCGACAAAGGCAGTCCAGGTTGTGGCCGGAATAGTTCCAATACATGTGCTGTTGATGGAACGCATATACGAAGAGAGGAATGGTACCAGGAGGGAGGAACTGCAATCTGCACGAGAAAACTGATCCCGAATATAGTACCTTGGATCTCAAGAAAACATGGAGAATTGGAGAATTATTTGACCCAACTTGTATAGCATGAAGCGCTGCGAAAGTGATAAGTACGTGTACTGCGAAGACGTTGACACTCCAGAGCATACACTTTTGCACTGCCCAGGCGGGAAGAAAACAGACGGGCATAAACACGGAAGTCGGTACAGACCTAGCATGGATCGATGGATCAATGAATCGATGGATGGATGGATGGATAGATGAATGGATCGATGGAACGATGGATCGATGGATTGATGGATCGATGGGTCGATGGATGGATGGATCTTTCGATGGTTCGATGGATGGATGGATCGATAACATCACTGAATAAATGCTGGAAAGTGCACAAGTGGACCGTGATGGAAACTGCAATATAGTGTTTTCTAAAGGAAAAGGAAGAAAACAATCTAACAGCTAACAGTAGAAGGGGAAAGAAATGACAATATGCTAATCGGTAAACATACAGGAAAAACTCCCCAAAACCAGACGAAACAGGGAGCACTCCGATGTAATTTTCGTTACGTTAGGTTAGGTTAGGGTAAGTTAGGTTACATTAGGTTAAAAAATATGAAACATGTACGGTGTGTCAAAGATGATTACCGTTGAGCAAAAAACGAGATCATCTTATATTACGTCCAGGGGAATTGCAATGAATAGACTTCCTGCTTTTCCGGCTCTTATGTGCTACTACTTGTATACACTTACTATTAAGCAGTATATAATATGCTACTTTAAAAGTCCAACCACAGATCTAACTGTTATTAACTTAGAAACATAGAAACGTAAAACAAAAAAATGATTGCTACCATTTTAGAAAATCTGCTTTTAAGTAATACGTATCATTAAATAAGAAACTTTTTTTATGGGGGGAGAGTGTACCAGGTTCACGCGCACTGTGGCTTTAATGGGCCTATTGTGCTGCCTCCAAGTCATATGGGTGGTATATGTTTTGTGTGTAGTCTTGTTACTCCACCTTATAGACCAGCCTTAAGAGGACATCGATTTTAATTGTACTCCAACGTCGAATGGTCACCCGGCTTAGTAACGGGGTTTGGGGGTTTGAACCAAGAAATAGAATACATCTGACTATATGTAATAGATTTGTTTAAAATAATCTCCTCCACAAACTGTTCATTTTTTTCCCAGGAAATTAAACGTGTATTAGATAAAATAACTAAAAAAACAATTTAAAAAAATTGTAATTCAATATAGAACTTGCATAGGTCTCACAACTATTGTAGGCCTACACACTTTTAGATATTATATTTTTATTTTATAAACGATTTTTGTTATAATTTTTCTTCAGAAGAGGGTGTAGAGGATGGTCCTAATAGAGACCACTAAGGTAAATAAACTCCCCCGCAATCAGAATCAACAGCTTTTTGATCAAATATATCTGTACTGTTGTAAAAGTGGTTATGCTTGTATTCTGTCAACGTTTCCAATGATAAATAATATATTCTATAAGTAAAACCAAATTCACAATAACAGCAAACTTTTACATCAACCACGTATTAACTTTGACAAATATGAGCTTTATTAGCGATGGTGGTCACATGCAGAACCCCAGTCATGCGCTGTGAGCGTCGGTAGTTATAAGTGGTCTGATGTGTCGATTAACACACCCCAACTTGTGGCAATAATCTTGTGGTACATCGATTTCGACTCTTATTGGTGGTGGTTTTTCGGGGACCATCAAAACATAAAGAGTTAATAGGTTTGGCATTGCTCTATTTATAAGTCAACACTAATATTTTTCTAATATAATAATTCAATTTTCGTAGCTTTGTCGCTACAGTTCAGCCATGTTAGCTTGCCCCGGTATATGAAAAGTGGGTGCACAGTTTAGAAAAGAGATAAATGCACTTTAGAGTGCCAATGACTAGCTTAGTCACAAGCTTAAGTTGTACAGGACTTTTCCACTTCTTTAACATCACCGTCTATTGCGCATTTAAAAGACAGAGGCCACGCTATATTTAATGAATTTTAGTTCAATAAGCATTGCCTTTATACATATATTTGTTCATATATTAAAATAAATTTAGGATGGTACGAAGTTTATTCTACTTTATTTAGTAAATATACCTGTTTTAGTAAGATCTACCTTGAGATTTGGGCTACACACGTTTTCATCTTTCTTATCTGACAACGCACCTACGCATAGCTCCACTTTTAATAATATGGTAAATAGCTGTTGCGACTCGGGACTGACTAAAACGTAGCTTATAAATTATGAATGACATCAATATTGTATATTTTATGCGCAAGCAAATACTAATTAATTTTAGTTTAGCGCTGCTTATTTAACAACTGCCCCTTAGGCAGATTCAACTTTGCACCAAAAAGTATAAACATGAGCAGTTGTGCTGTGCTAATAACTCAAATCAGGCCAACCTTGGCTTTCCTCCGAACGCCTTTTGTTTAATTTCCGATCGATTACCGCAGCCAAAGGGCACTTTTATTGCGAAGGGCGTGAAGTGGGCGACACGAAGTGGGAATAATACTTTAGTCGTGCTAATAAGTCGTAATAGCAATAGCGAAATGTTCGCATCTTATGACAAATATTCAGAAACTAAGTCGTATGTCCTGTAAATAGGCGGCAATAAATTTTTTCTAACGATGTTGACGCAGTAGATAGGCAGCGAAAAGGTTTGCTCGAATAACGGATAGCGGTGTTTGTTAAAGCGACAGAGGAAGTTCCGAGTTCTGATTTAAATAAACACGCCACATCCGCATTTGTGCTATAATAAGGTTTCTCGATAGGGTTGGTTCGGGCCAGTGGCGTATTTGCGGGAGGGAAGTGAAATAACTAGCCACGTGTGAACTAGAACACAATTGAACAAAAACATATTTCGCAGATAATGTGGATCCGATTGATCAAGCCCCAGTTAGTAAATACAATAACAAGTGATGCATGACATGTCAAATATTAGGACATTAAAAAATCTTTTGTAGTATGGAAATAAAATGTTTCAACTCCATTTTCTAACCATAAACATATCTGCGGTTTGGTACAAGATGGGGAAATGTTAGTTTTGTATCAAGTTAACCTATTGGTTATATATTTATTAACAGAAGAGATATATAAACCCCTCTAAATTGGACTGCTGCTGATAGCCAGTGACTTATAATACAAGAAGGGTCAAGGTAGATTAAAAAATAAATCGGTGTGAAAATCTGTAGACATGGGCCAAGGCTGTTGAGTCAAGAAGAAGAAGAAAATAGGTCAGAACTATCGCAAGCCGTTTTTTTTCAAATATTTATTTCTACTTTTTTTGAAAGTGATGAAGATAGTGTGTATGTAGTAAAAACTATATTAAAATACAGTGCATTGAATCAAGCATGAGAGAGTCGGGAAATATTTTTAGCCGTATAATAATCAACCAATCACACTCAAGAATGCTCGTTCAGTACATTCGGAGGTAAAAGCTATTAAAGTTATTTCCAATACATCGTCTATGTTGGTAGATTATATGTAGATTGTGGGGTATTCTTCGTTATTCTTGTTTATATGTTACTTTGCTAATTTTACTTGTGTAAATAGGTATGTATAGATATTTTTACAAAAAAATCTATTTTTTTAGTTAGCATCTAACCTTAAAACCGAACACGTTAATTTATTTTGAATAAGTCTTGATGTTTCATAATGAAAATGCAATTAATTAAACTTGAAATATTGACAAATGTGTTTATCTCATGTTCAGTGACACTAATTTATCAACTATTTATATTGGCCGTCGAAGTAAGTATTTTTTATCTGCTTGTACGATAAAAACGACTGCAGCTTTTGTCACGCCTCAACTATAGTGCTAGACATATAGCTCATACTTACAAAAATCAAATACTTCATATAGAGCTGAACGAGCTCAAAAGAAAATTACGATACTCTGTAGTAATGATTTTAAAGGTTAAATTTGTTTCTAGTTAAGCATGACACATCACTTGGAGGTTGGAACATATTTTTTCGTAAAAAGCGTTGTTTTTCTAAAAGATAAATTACTACTGGTAAATTCCTTTATAGGTTTAATTACTAAAATTAAAAAAAGGAGGTAGACTGAAATAGACTAAAATGTAAGAAAAAGAACACAACTTGCCAGCTATTGGAAAAGAAACATTAAACGACACTAATCTATTTAGAAACTTAAAGCGACCTCTGAATGGTAAAAGAAAAAAGTCAAGAGATTAAAGCATGATGATAATAACAATAGTGGACTAATATTTATATTAATCATAATGTAATACGATACATGTTAATTTTAATGTGCAAAACAAAGGCTATACTGTTGGCTCTACGGTTGAAAGTAATTTAGTTAATTACAAAAAATCTAGTCATACGAGAATATTCCGCTACGCGCTTTCGTGCATTTCAAAAAATGATCGGCAATTTGACATGCACTTAGGATATTACTATTGATAATTTCATAATTGTAACTAAAACACCACACAGTGTTATTTAAAAAAATATATATCAGGTGATTACTGGATTATATTATTAAGGGAGTTCATATCAAGATATATATTTTTCAAACTCTTGATACTGAAATTCGCCATAGATTTAATAAATATCAATATACGTCTGTGCTGAACGCGATATACCATTTAATGGTAATTTCCGCTATTATCAGAGCAAGAAGAAAATAGTTGAGTCATTAAGGGGCTAACCTTTTTAGACTATCACGATAGAAATGACAAAATTTGAATATTTCCACTGATTTTGAAGGTATAGTCCAATAAATATAATTTCAATTTCAGTTACCACATAATGGTTGCAATAGCAAAGAATGAATTGTCAGCCAAAAAGCCGTTTGCAGATAAATTAGAGTAAATGGGCCAACCCCACTTCCTAATCATAAATATTAAATAACTTCACCTAGATAGCATGGAGTCTCTGCTGTACTTCAGCTATCGACCTCTCCCACAACTAATTCATGCCGGAGACGTTTTACGGGAAGGTAGGTGAAATAATTGAAGGAGCATGTGCAAGAAGCTGTTATAGAACATTTTTAAAAATCAATTTTCTCTTGGCATGGATGGAAATCTAGTAGAAATTGAAAAAGACACAAAAGGGTTATGTGCACATAACACCTTTATTCAATTCAAACTAATAGATTTTTTTCGTTTTGGGATATTATTTACATAACGCTGCAGCGGCATAACCTCCAAATTTTAATAAACCCCATAAGATGAGTGGCTTGGTGAAAAGGTCTTTAATAAACTTCATTTTCAACATTTGCACTGAAGAACCTATTATTCAGGAAATAGTAGTATGAAATAATGTAAAGAACACATAATTGGTGTGCAAGTTTCCTAAGGTTAGATACATATCGATATCTAGACTTCTATAGGGGTTCTCGACGTATTGAGAAAGTTTTTAGAAGGAATAAAGATGTGGTGACCCCAAACCTATGTGAGCATATAAGGGCAAGTGCACGTAGAAAATGAAGCACCATTTTAGGGACGTACATAGAAAGTCTGTCATCTAAATTGAGCCTTATAAATAAAAACCAAAACACATTAAATCATAAAATTTGTGACAGAATTCAATTGCTGTTGTAGTACCTAGTTACCTTTTAAAGAACGTTACGACGAAAACGATCCCTTTAAGGGGATTTACTATTCCGCACCATGTAATTTACCTCCTATGTATTTTATGATTGATTGATATGATAATGATATGTTACGGATAATTTATATTTTTTGTACGTAACGTAGTAGAGCTATTTATGTTTTATATTTTACCTACAGTCAATAAAGATGTTTTCATATTATCTTCAGCATCTTTAGTAAATAGAGGAAAACGTTACGTAGGTATTAAATTGTAACATTTTGTAAATTATCGAATATTAGCGTAAATTTACAAATTTTACTATAAATAAAACGTACACAAATATCGGTTTGCTTAAAAACTCAGCACTTTTTCCTATAAGTTATTTTATACAGAAATTATTTTTGTAACGTAACCCCTTCAATTAGTTATGTATAAACTGTTAGACTATTGAACATAACATGTTTTGTAGGTAAAGTAGATCAAATGGACCATCTCCACTTCCCAACGGCAACTAAAGGCATCTAAATTGTATATCCATATTGTAATTTACCGTATAATCGAAAACTTTTATCCTATAGAGGGCTGTGGAATTGTGTCTGTTTTTAAATTTGGTATTTGGTATTTTATATCTCTCAATTTAAGGTTATATCAGTAATGGTATTTTAACAAATACAAACATTGTTGTTGAATACATACAAATGTTAATATAAAATACAACTATTTTCCATGCACTACACCACTTTGTGTTCAGTATTAAACATTCTTTCAAAGTTAAGTGATTTTGTCAAAATTGTATAGGTTATATTATTAAATACCTTTACTCATTACTGCCACCATAAATTTAAAGAAAATCCACAGCCATCTAGAGCATACAAGTTTTCGGCCATACTGTATTACTAAAGGAGTGACGTGTAGGTGACCAGTAGGTAAGTAAAATAATCAGCGATGCATAGATTGTCAAACAATAGGACAACAAACAATTTTTTGCAACTAAGTAGATTTACCTTGTACTATAGCAAATGTGATCTTCTACAACTAAGCAATTTGGCAATGGGAAGTAAAAAACATAACCACACACCTGAAGATGGTCAAGTAAGCTCTCGAGGCCCCTATCGGTGACGCTCGAACAGCGAAGACTTAACGAGTGCACGTGTTTAGACGCAAGCGGGAAGGAATTGACTAAGTCGAGGGCATCTTCGTCGGAAGCCCCCATGAGACAGAGCGTATGAAAGCCCCTCCGCAGCAGCGAGGAGTAGAGGCGGCCTCGATCGGTGCCTTGAGTGCCCCGGAGCTCGCGACACTGCAGCACGGGCACCAGCCCCGTCCAGTACCTGGGGGATCTGTACAGGATGTCTCTCCACCGCGTGCACACCTGCGCCAGCACGCACCGCTCGCACGCGTTGAAGTAGAGGAAAAACTTCATGAGGAAGCGCTCGTCGAGCATGAGCTGCTCCCAGGTGAGGTACATCTGGGGCAGGCGCGGCCTGCGGGCGACCACGATCACGGGGTTGTTGGCGGTCTTGGCGCCGCGCGAGGGCAGCAGCCGCGACGGCTTCTCGGGCGCCGCGACGGCCGTGTTGCTGCTGCCGCAGAAGACGTTGGTGACGCGCTCCATGACGCTGCTCTTGGAGTGGTGCTTGCTGCCCCGCAGCCCCAGGCCATTGATCCTCTTCGAGAGCTCCGCGGAGGCCCGCTCCACCACCCCCTGAGCGGATATGGACGACATGGTGCCGTCGACGCGGTCACGTTGGCATCACCGCAGCTCTTGCGACGAGGGTCGGCGCGGTACTGCGTCCAGTCGATACCTCCCTCGCTAGAGGATCAATACTCACCCCACGCGCTCGCGTTTCATTCAAGTTCAGGCACAACGATGCCTTTTATGCCCTTTGATTTCTGCACCCCGGTGCAGCCCAGCATTGATTTAATTCGTTTGCTAACCGTTCGCCCCATGGTACAAACGCGTCTTCGAAGAGGACCATACGAAACACCATCGCCAAGCTTGGTCTTCTTCCAGGAGAGTTTAGGTATTGTAAATTCCCGCTGCTTCAGACGAGCGAAGTTTTGAGTACGCCTAAATGTAGGCAACTAAGTAAACATTTTACTAAAAGGAATTGTGATACACTAAGCTGCTGATTGACAAAGGATTAAAATATTTGAGTGACAAGTCACTAGAATGTTATTAAAAAGGCAGTAACGAAAATATTGAACCAGACAAAATGGCATCAGCTGGTTCAAAGGTTAATACGGTACGAAAGGAGAAAGTGAAGTATGAGTTACAAAACTAAAAATCTTATATGCGTTAGAGAACCGAGTTTAAAGAATGAGTATTACATGTTTTACAAGCTTTTTTATTAGTAAGCGTAATTATTATATTTCTAATACATTTTCATATTTCGTATCAATAAACGAATTTTACTTAAGCTATTTGTGGTGCTTTTATTTTTTACTAACAAATGTTATATCATTTAGGTCATATGATTGACCTTTATAAGCAGAACCCAAAGCTATCAATTTTCAGCGATCAACATCAACATGAACTTTACTCTAATTTTTTAAAATATCTGAATATCAAAAAAAAAAGTAAACAAAAACACATTTTTTTGTGTAATTTGTTTGTTTTTATAAGGTTTAATTCCTAAATATGGTACGAATCGTTATTGTAAATTCTTTAATTAAAAAAAAAGAAAATTCTATGCAATCCACATTACAAAAAGAAGTTCTAAAAAAGAGTATTAGTTGCTTTGCAAACTATCCGTAGACGAAGAATATCTCGAAAAGTTTAATACCTGTAAAAAGTAGGTGTTTGTTTCTTAATATTTTTTACATTCATTAAACAGAGTGATTAAAAAAGATATACATCTAGTTGCCTTTGAAACAATTTTGTATGGAAATTTTGATGTGTCGCTATATTCTCTATTGTTGTCGAACTAGGCAGAGTTGTCAATACTTAAGTATACTTAGGCTCTGCTTAGTTCGAGAACAATAAATGCAAGTATATGACACTAAATGTATCTATTTTCTAATCACTCTGTATTCTGCATACGACGAATAATATCACAAAAAAACATGAACACACACTTGACATTTGTAGACCTTAAAAAGACGTAAAGTACGTTTTTTTTTCTATAATAACTGTCAAAGTGTTACAATGTTGGTAGATGGTATATTAAAACGCTAGGAAATTTTTATACCTCGTGTTGGTAGAACTTTCTCAAAATTATGGTTATGTGTCAATTTTGAATGTCAAAGTTTCTTAATTTGAACTCTTGACAAATTTCTTTTTTTAACATGGAGTCTTCGTCATTATCAATAAAATCGGATAAAAAAAGAAAACCAAGAATGATTTTAAATGCAAAAATGAAGCAAGCGATATTAAATTATGACATATCTGTCAAAACGACAATTTTTTTAATGGCAAAAAAGAACTAAAAATCTATGTACCAACATTATTAAAACTAGGGACCCTGCAGGAATGCAACTTATCCCCTAGAAAGTTGACCTTGAAAATTATTATAGAAAAAAAATGTACTTTACGGCCAAAAAATGGTAGGTAAAAAGATGTATGGAAACACAAAGCCAATAATTAAACTCGGAAAATTGATCACACAAAATATCGAAATTACAAAAAGGCTTAAAAAGGGGGATATACATCCTCGCCACTATTATTTAATATATTTATACATATATGTATAGACAAAATACTACAAGAGTGAAATTGTAGATGTCCAGGAAAAAAGCCTCATATAAAAAATAAAAAACTAAATCCTTATTATTTACTGTCTACAAAGTGAACTTTGCAAAAACAGAACAAGATATGATGTACAGGGTGGACAAATTTTGATGTTATTATAGGTAATCTCGGTAACTTTTTTTTCGAGAAATGTTTAATGGTGAAAACTATTTTTAAAAAGCGTTTCGAAATTCGAGTTATAGATACCATAAAGTTATATTTTTTGATATGAAATTTATAGTTTGCTGTAGCATCATGAGAAAGAGGATATTTCCCCATTTCAGTGATATACATCATGTGAAGTTGAAACAGATATTTATGTGTTAAGAGAGATATGAATATGTTTTTTACTTGAGATTAAAAAACATGAATATCTCCCGTGGTGCATACAATATTTTATTTTTCTGCAACCGTGTCTAAAGTAGATACTGTATTAAATTTCTAATATATTTTCATATTTTGTTTAAATAAACTAATTTTACCTGAGCTATTTGGGGTGTTTTTATTTCTTACGCCTATTTAATTTTTTTACTAACAAATTTTAGGTATATGATATAGGTGATATGATTGACCTTGATAAGTAGAACCCAAAGCTATCAATTTCCAGCGATCAACATCAGCATAAACTTTAGTCTAATTCTTTAAAATATTTGAATATCAAAAACAATTAAACAAAAACACACATTTTTGTGTGTAATTTATTTGTTTCAATAAGGTTTAATTCCTAAATTTGGTACGAATCGTTATTGTAAATTATTTAATTTAAAAAATATATCTACGCAATCCACATTACAAAAAGAAGTTATAAAAAGTATTAGTTGCTTCGCAAACTATCCGTAGACGAAGAATATCTCAAAAAGTTTAATACTTGTAAAAAGTAGATGTTTGTATTAGTTTCTTAATATTTTTTACATCCATTAAACAGAGTGATTAAAAAAGACATACACCCAGTTGCCTTTGAAATAATTTTGTATGAAAATTTTAATGTGTCGCTATATTCTTTATTGTTGTCGAACTAGGCAGATCTGTTAATACTTAAGTATACTTAGGCTCTGACAATAAAAACACGTATGTGACACTAGATGTGTCTCTTTTCTAATCACTCTGTATTCTGCATACGACGAATAATATCACAAAAAACATGAACACACACTTGACATTTGTAGACCTTAAAAAGACGTATGATCAAAAAGTGGTAGGTAATAGTAATTTATTATACAAGACGATAAAGTTAAATTTTATAGACGAGTGAATCGTTTAACGTCGAGACGAAGTCGAGACGTTAATGATTCAAGAGTGGATAGAAATAACTTTATCGGCGCGTATAATACAATATTTTTTTCTATAGCAAGAACTTTAATAAATTTAAAAGAAAATAATGACAGTCAATCACATTTCAAAATGTCAGTAGCTAGATTGGGTTGCTACGATAATACGAAGCTGTCATATTTAATTTAAACAAAAGTTAGAAAATTAAATTACTTTATCTATCCTTGATGTTAAAGTTCTACTTTATCTACCCTTGCTGTTAAAGTAACGCTTGACCTTTTGTTTTGAGTTGATAAAAGCACACTTTAACATGTGCGATAGAAAAATAGTAATTTATTATACAAGACGATAAAGTTAAATTTTATCCACGAGTGAATCGTTTAACGTCGAGACGAAGTCGAGACGTTAATGGTTCAAGAGTGGATAGACATAACTTTATCGTCGTGTATAATACAATATTTTTTTCTATAGCAAGAACTTTAACAATTTCAAAAGAAAATAATGACAGTCAATCACATTTCAAAATGTCAGTAGCTAGATTGGGTTGCTACGATAATACGAAGCTGTCATATTTAATTTAAACAAAATTTAGAAAATTAAATTACTTTATCTATCCTTGATGTTAAAGTGCTACTTTATCTACCCTTGCTGTTAAAGTAAAACTTGACCTTTTGTTTCGAGTTGATAAAAGCACACTTTAACATGTGCTATAGAAAAAAACAGATTTATTTAATTATTTATTTATTTTGGTACTCAGTCAACAGCCGTTAGGCCAATTATAGGCGTCGCTGTATATTTTATGGGGACTTCCAACCCCACTAACGACTGTCATGATGTATGGAAACACAAAGGCAATAATTAAACTCGGAAAATTGATCACACAAAATATCGAAATTACAAAAAGGCTTAAAAAGGGATATACATCCTCGCCACTATTATTTAATATATTTATACATATACAGTGCGTCCCAGATCGAGTGGGATTGCATGGGTAACTTTCTTATCATTGAAGATGGTGATTTGGTTAAATGGGCAATATTTTGCAGTTTAATATGCTGATTTAAAATCTGTTTAAGAAAGTTTAAAATGTCGAACCAGTCAGAAGTTATAAAAAAAAAACTAAAAACTGTCATTTTCTTTTATGTCAAATATCTTCGTAAGTATAAGAGATATGAAAACAAGTTTCGTATGAAAGTCACTGTTTTCGATGAAACCAATTTAAAATTGGTGTCGAATAAAAATTAAAGATGGCTGCTTTTGAGTTAATTGTATCAACTTCCTTATGTTAAATGGGCGCCATATTGGATTTTTAGGTTACTGAATAGAATTTTTTATTCTCTTTCCAACGATGTAAGATAACGTATTTTAAAAATACACAAAAAAGTTATTTGGAAGTATTTACTCGTATTACCTATATAACATTTCATAAAAAATTATAATTGCTTTGACCGTTTGTTATTAAACAATTTTTTGAAGATACTTGTGTTTTTTTTACTTTGGACACAAAAAATTTGATTTTTTAGTACTAATTTCTATTAACGTAATTTTCTGGTTGGTAAGTGAACCTACAGCTGAACATGAGGAACGCAAGTGAGTAGTGACCGATAAAGGAAATCTAAAACAGGTCGCATCGAGTGAGTTAATTATATACTCGTAGTAGAGTAACGCAAAGTGTGAGTTCCATCAAGAGTAGTAAAAATTGTTGCATTAAGAAAGCTCCAGCAATTTGAAGGAGTTATTAAAACTACAGTGTAAAATTTGTAGCGCCATATATGTGGGAGTGCATAATATGTTCAGACAACGCCGAGGCTGGCAGAGGTTATCGTGCACCCTTCCGTATTGTATGCAAAAATGTTTGGAAGTTGGGCATCCAAGTATGATAGCGATAGCTCGACAACGGAAGAAAGCAAGCAAAAAAGGAAGGACGGATCAGTTGACACGGACAAAGTCGACGAATTCATTAAGAAAAACAGGAAAACAGATTCCCACACAAAAAAGGCACTCACATGGAAGAACTGAAGGGAATGATAATGGACCTGTTAACAAAGGTAGATGGAATAAGGGATGAACCTTTTGAGTATAGGAAGGAAATTAGCTGAAAGAACAAATACGTTAGAGACAAGACTAGAATCAGCTGAAATGAGAGAAAGAAGAAATGATATCAAAATAACAGGAATCGTGTGTGCACAAGGAAAATAAAAAGAAGAAGTAGATAAACTTTTTTGCACTACTAGTCTCAGAGCGCACCGTTATTGGCCTATTTCTAGGTCGTGAAGTTGATTTTCTCCACCAAGGGAGAGAAAGTAAAATAAACAATTTTCACCGTGGTAACTAATAAATTGCTAAGTTACCAAATATGACTATTTTAATTTTGACGTTTTAAAGAGCTGTATTGTCAGGTTGACAGTTAAAATATTTTCGAAATTTGTTGGGAATTTAGGTATTAAGCCGTTTGGTAGTGCAAAAAATAGTATATACACCACGGTAGCGAACCCTCTTATAACCTTCGCGCTTTAGATACTTCGCGCTGCGCGCTCAGTATCTAATATGCGCTCAGGTTATAATACTGCGCTTCGCTACCTTGATGTATAATATACTATATCTTACAGTAGCAGCTATTACCATACATTATACAACTGTTTTCAGTGACTAAAATGAAGTTTTATTCACATGTGAGTTTTCATTATTTATACTACTGCATTGTTGGTAGCACTGTCAAGCTATGTCAAATTCGTAATTTTCAGGTTAAGTTTTGCGTCAGTTTGTGTCAAATAACAAACAAAATCTAACCTACGAACCTCGAATTTGACATAGACTGACAATACACTTCAGTACTGCCAATACACTTCAGTACTGTCAAACGTATGTCACAAATCATAGGCGACTAATTATAAATTTATTCGCGACATATTCTGACTGCGCAAACTATTTAGGAATAAGAATTGCTACTGTAAGATAAAACGTCGTCCTATCACACGTGAGCGAAATGCCATTATAAGCTCGTGAGAAATTGTATCGCTCGTGCTGGGGCACTTGCGATTCAAAATTCTCACTCGCAAATAATGATGCATTTCTCTCACTTATAATATAATCTACTATTATTGGCAGCTCGATTTGTTTGTATTAACTAGCTGAAAGTCATCTCCATGAAAACAACATCACGTTGACAAAAGTTATGTATTGCGTTGCCTAGTGAAGTTACTATAGTATAATCGATTTTGTATAATCAGTTATAATATCACAAGAGCATCGAAAATAATCGATTATTTTCCGAATAACGAGACGTAATCTGCGAAAAACCACGAGAGCGCAGCTCGAGTGGTATTTTAAGGATTACGTCGAGTAACGAGTGAAAAATAATCATTATTTTCGATTGCTCGAGTGGTATTCGTTACGATTATATAATGAATAGACCGATAATATAAATTATTTTATTTCTTAGGTTGGCACTGTTTGTGTTAGTGGCACTGTTTATGTTGGTGGCACTGAAAGTCTATGTCAAATTCGACTTTATCAGGTTAGGTTTTGCGTCAGTTTGTGTTAAAACTGACGCAAAACCTAACCTGCTAACCTCGAATTTGCAATAGACAGTTATTACATCATGGCTCTAGATTATTATTATCCATTATTTTTGCTTTGTTGGACCCACCGAAACACCGAAGTGATTATACCACGTCGTCAAGGGTATATCCGTTTATCTATACCTTGTAACTAAGTAAAATTCTCAATTAATATTGGCCAAATTTATAATGAGTTGTATAATCAGTTATAATATCACAAGAGCATCGAAAATAATCGATTATTTTCCTAGTAACGAGACGTAATCTGCGAAAAACCACGAGAGCGCAGCTCGAGTGGTATTTTAAGGATTACGTCGACTTACGAGTACAAAATAATCATTATTTTCGATTGCTCGAGTGGTATTCTTTAAGATTATATAATGAATAGACCGATAATAATAAATTATTTTATTTCCTAGGTTGGCACTGTTTGTGTTAGTGGCACTGTTTATGTTGGTGGCACTGTAAGTCTATGTCAAATTCGACGTTACCAGGTTAGGTTTTGCGTCAGTTTATGTCAAAACTGACGCAAAACCTAACCTGCTAACCTCGAATTTGCAATAGACAGTTATTACATCATGGCTCTAGATTATTATTATCCATTATTTTTGCTTTGTTGAACCCACCGAAACACCGAAGTGATTATACCACGTCGTCAAGGGTATATCCGTTTATCTATACCTTGTAACTAAGTAAAATTCTCAATTACTATTGGCCAAATTTATAATGAGTTGTATAATCGAAATTATACAAGATAACTTAACTAAATCCAGCCTTCTGATTGGTTGAAATCTCTACGAAAAAATAATCATGTGAATAAATGTATATTTGTTTCCAGAAAAATTTTCACGTAAATAAGACAGGCACCTCTTACAGGTAATAAAAATTCTTTGGCTACATGATAAAAGACAATTACATTTTAATAAAGAATTTAAACCGTGGGGACGTGTTGCATTCACATACTGTGGTATGGAATTTAATTTTGTTTTATTATGTTATATTCAATGAATTATGTACATGAGCTTTTTAAGTAACGATTTTTAATGTTCATGATAAACGTACTCTCGTGACGAAGCTAGTTTTAAACCTTCTTACAAAAGTTTATTTAGTTAATTTTATTGAGTGAGGAAAGAACAGTGAAAGTTATAATTAATTCTACAGCCAATATTTTGACTAAAACTTATTGTGGCACAATTAATAAAGAAAGAAAAACTGCATCATTTTCCCACATCCCGAAACTATAAAAACTGTCTATAATTAGTTAGTGGTTTGGAGGGAAGAAGTACAAATTACTAATCCTAGAAATCACAAGTGGAAAAGGGGCGGGGTAAATATTGGCCGATGATTTTGCTTTTGCCTTCAATTTCTTTAGTCATGAATTAGAATGGATGATTTTTTTAAATTGTCTGTCAGTAGCTTTGCGTAAACACCTTCTAGTGAGTTTTCAAATATTTGTGCTTTTTCGTCTTAAATAAATATAATTTCAGGGCGGGCATTTTTTAATTTTTATTGTATCCGCATCTTTCGGCAACTTAAAAAAAATCTTTACCGAACCCAGATTCGAACTCGCAACCTTTGATTCGGTAGTCGTGTATGCATCCACTGGATCAGTGATCTCCAAAGCGGGCACACGGACATTTCCGGGGGTGCGTGAGATAATTCGTGATAAACTAATAATTTATATTACCAAAGTATAATTTAAACGTTTAAAGTATTCTATCTTAGTTCTATCGTTATTCGTTTATTTCAATTTGTCTTTTGTTTCGTTTTTTATTTTCTTACCTTTTCTATACAATATTTTTAAGTTACCTATGTTCTTTCTGTGATTATTTAAAATATACTTAATTTCATAAACTTTTGTCACTATTCTAAAGTGCGCGCTGGTCCTACAAACTAAAGTGAGGATGCGCGACCAAAAAGTTTGAAGACAGCTGCAGTAGCTCATACTGACAGGGTAGTTACGTTACCGCTCAACGTATGCTGGTAACAAGAATGCAAATCGAGAAAGTCATACGAAGAAACGCGACAGATCCCGTCCAAAAGCTTTTTCAGTTCTTTGCATTAATATTCCACACAAACTGCCGCAGAAATCATTCTGAGAGGTTATGTCGTTCTCGAGATACAATGTTTATATCTACCCGGCGGGACACAACTAAACTTAATATTTCAACTTTCCTTTAACGCCAAAACGGTTCCCGTCTTACCAAAAGTTATGCAATTTAATTTTTCTAATGGTTCATTTCTATTTAAATGTTGAAATAACAAAACGAATAATAACTGTGGCCATTAGCAAAATTCATTGACGCAAATCGCAAATTTGCGCATGATAACGGTTCGCTCTACATAATTATAAATATTCTCACAACGACCGCTTAGACATATGGGTTGGTTTGCTATGGAGTTTATTATTAAAGGTAATAATATACTTACGCAATTGGGGTGAATGCGAACTGTCCGACGGTGGGGCGCTGAAGGCACTATCTGGTTTAGCTACAACAAGTATTACTCGCTCTTGCGTCGCTTTTAAAGTTGCTACTGCTTCTTCGTGGGTTACATTTTCTAAGTTTACTTCTGCTCCCTGTAAACAAGAACGCGTCAACAAATAAGTCTCTCAAGTTCCTACTGTTCTACAGTTTACTACTATAGTATTTACACAAGAATAATGTAAATATTGAAGCTGAAAAGTTACGAAGGTACGAGATTTTATATTTCCAAGTTTTCATTTATAAAATTCCTACAGAAAATTGAACGTCCTTTAAAGCGGAACGAGATTCGCCAAAAACCTCAAACGTCTGTTGGAAAGAAAGTGATCCATAACAGAACCCACGCATAGAGTTAGTAAAATTTCCAAATAACAATTATTTTAGAAGCTGCTCAATGCCGATTACAATGCCTTCTTTACCACAAAACTTATAAAAAATGATGTGTTTAAAAAACTTTGGCATTATTTTTTTGCTATTTTAATACACCACGTCCATCAATTTAAAACTGATTAGGAATACCTACTTGAGATGTCAAATCTACGAGATCAGAAGCGTAGCCGACAAATCTCATTAAACAATAAAAAATTTAATATTGTATTTTAAGAGCAAAACTAATTTTTCTGATGAAATATACAACTCCTTCTACGAGGTCTTTCTTCTACTAAACTGCAAATAGTCATAAATAAGAACGAATTTTCACAGTACGACAAGTACACTAATTACGAACGTTCAAGACAACGGTGTAATTAGATGAAAGCATACCTAACGTCTGAAAATTATAAAACGCTGGCAGGGCTTTTCAGCAGATGAGCGAATAAAAAAGAAATGTACCTCTGCTTCATACAAGTTTCATGACTTCCCATATTTTAACCGAACATTACTTTTTCAGGGGTTTTTAAGCAGTCGACTCGCCCTAGGCTCAGAAGTCGGACTCACGTTGGAAGCCCGCTTTAGGACGATACTTCCGGAAGAAACGGAAGAAGTTACCGTGAAATGCTTTTCGTAATAGCAGATTCGCCAACTTAGAACACATTATTAAACTTCGCTAATGCGAGAAATTAAGTTGAAGTAATGATTTTTGTGTGTCAAGGATTTTTCTTGATAAGTTGCCAGGTCTTTTATGAAATATTCAGTATTACTTCCCTTTGTTGACTTAACTAGAGCAATATTTTTCATTTATGGCAAGGGCAACGTAAGTAGGTAATTTAGCAAGACAGATAATTTTCCATAAATGTAAAATTACACAATGAAAACAATTCAACTAAGGCTTATTTTTTGGCCAGACTATTATTTATTATTCCCTACTATATAGTTCTCTTAACGTAATTCAAAACGTCCTAGTCAACAACTTCAGATACTTATGCAACCCAAATAACACCTGTACTACCTTGAGCGTAATACCTAAATTTCACTTTATACTGCACACAACCGTTTGAATGAATCTTGATTACCTACTGATCTCAAGTAGTCTATTTTTAATGAAAAATTGTAGGGCGGACCAATTTTTTAACGAAAAATCGTACTCGTTTGATTGATCAAACTTCAAACTCGAGGAAGGAAGTGTTGCTTTAATTACTTGTTGTAAAATAACTATCCTTTCACACTACAGCAGCCTATAATTAAAATATTCCATTTGCCAAAAAAACAAGTAACACTTCATCTCTATACAGTGTGGAAATAAAATAACGGATAAATTCATTAACTTCGTTGATATTCATTTTTATGAAAAAATCTCGAAGGATGTGCGATTTTGACCATAGGGAATATTTTCAGCTGATTTTCAGTTTCTTATGTAATTTGTTTTTCATGATATGACGTCATCGACTTTCTTTTAAATAATAACCTATATTTGTTATTATTGATTTTGGCAGTACTTTTTATGTTGTTTTCAATGATGTAAGGTTTTCAATATGTTACATCTGAAATAAAACGAGAAAAATGGTCCTAAAGTTTAAATATTAAAAACCAATTAAATGAGCAAAATAAATCTGGTTACCTACGTATGACGGAAAGTCATTAACGGCCCATTCATTTTTATTGAAATTTAAACAAACAATTGAAAAATACAATAATAAATAATAAAAAAATCAATTGTCTGAGTCTCGCTTATTGTACAATATTTATTAATAAAAGTTTGCTAAAGGTAAATTCTAATTTAGTAAAAGCAAAGAACGCTTATTTTGTTAAGACATTTACAAATTGTTTAATTCTGACATGTAACTAATCTTTTTTGTTTTATCCACCGGTAACTAGATTTTGTTTTGCCCATTTCATTGGTTTTTAATATTTAAATTTTAAGACCATTTTTCTTGATTTTTTTTTAAATGGACAAAAAATTATATACCGCCCGAAACGGAATAAAAAGTACTACCGAAATAAATAATAAAAAATATAGGTTGTAATTTAAAAAAGGAGTCGATGACGTCATATCATGAAAAACATGACATAAGAAACTGAAAATCAGCTGAAAATATTCCCTATGGTCAAAATCGCTACACCCCTTCGAGATTTTTTCATAAAAATGAATATCAACGAAGTTAATGAATTTATTTGTTACTTTATTTCCATACTGTATATCCCAATCTTTACTTAAAATCATAAGTTTGTGAACTACGATTACACAACATACCATTCGTTCTTTTTAAAAGTACACATAGGTGATACTCGTATGTATGCTAAAAAGAAAAATTCCCTTATTTTTTATTGTTTTACCCTATATGTAGGCAACCAATTATACAGCAAACTTTTTTAAGAGTTTTAATTTGGCAAAAATAAGGGAATTTTTATTTTTAGTATACATACGAGTATCCCCTATGTATACTTTTAAAAAGAACGCATGGTATGTATACACAGACGTGAGTTCGAAAGCACACGATGTACGTGTGAACTTGATTCACCCGCCACTCAACAATTAAAATTACAAAATCTAATTCGGTAAAATACAATTTAGTATCGCAAAACATTAAATATCTTAATTTTTCAAATATAACTAAAAAAGGAATTTGAGAGAAATTATCAAGTCCAATATAAGTGTCTTTGTTGTTCAATCAAGTTGCAACTGAATAAATATTATTTGTACAATATAATGATTTGTACAACTAGTGATGAAAGCGATACTTTTTAATGAGTTTGAAACAAACTAGTAAAAAAGTTGCTTCAATACGTATCGTACATGCTATTGTTTTCGTATAGTGATATCTTGTAACTTTAAACGTGGTAGAAAAGGACTTCAAAATTTACAACTGCCAAATAGACGATTCACAATTTCAACACAACAGTTAAAAAATGTATTATTTTTTTACGATTTTTCGTTTCACTATGCATAAAACGATATATTGCATTAGATTCAATTTTATCAGTACAATCAATCGCACTGTCACCGCTCTAAATTTACATCAAGCTTGAAATTAATAAAAAATACTACTACATAAACATTAATTGTCAACACGCTAATTAATATGAAGTCATTACAAACGGCAGCTCTTTTATCAATTCAATAGCAAAGCGAAGTGCATGTTAAAAATTCCTATTTATTCCATAATAAAATATAAAAAATCTGTAAAAGGATTTATCCAGAACTTCCCTCGCCCGAATTAGATCAATTTGCAAATTTAAAAAAAATGTATCCCGCTGGGGTTTGAACCCGCCGCACCTGTATAGCGATCGTAACTGGATCGATAAGTCCAACTGCGCCACCAAGCCTTATAGAACTAAGTGCGGCACGCGCCTCTCTTGAACAGAACGGTCTTATTGTTGAAATGTTTTTACTCTTTTGTGACACTATCCTGTATCGGTTGAGTCTTATTTTCCGCAAATGTAAAGCCTGACCTATGTGAAAGTTATTACTTGCTTCTATTTCAAAATTAACCCAAAAATAAACAAAACTTTATTTTTTTAGGGTGCTCAACCTGTATACAGGGTGAGGCACATAAAGTGTTACAGAGCAATAGCACTCAAACTATTGATCACATCCAAAAATGTTTCAGACAAAAGTTTCAGTGTTCGAGCAGGCCGTCATACTGGACCATCCTATTTTTTTATCGGTGGAGGCGCTGAAACTACGTCAAGGTCAACTCCACTTTTTTAAATGGAACCATGTATTTTTTTTCGATGACATTATTACCGATTTGAAGACAAATTCAGCGACCTGAAACACAAGGTCATTCTAGTCACGCAAAGTATGAAAATAGTCGAAAAATCGAAAAATGCAACAGTGCACAAACACGAATCAACACGACGGTGCACCACCCCATTATGCTCTGTGTTTAAGACAAGTGATGAATGAGATTTTTGGCGAAAAGTGGATAGGCCGAGGCGGTCCTGTAGCTTGGCCACCTCGATCGCCAGATCTAACATCAGCAGATTACTTTTTATGGTGTTTTGTTAAAGATCGCGTAATGGCGGTAGCACCTACCATGCCTGACGACATGAAAGACAGAATACGACGAGCATGTACCGAAATGACACCACAAATGTTAGCTGAAGTTAGACGGTCTTTTCATCAGCGAATTAACAAGTGCTTACAAGTCGAGGGTCATCACTTCGAGCATCTTCTGTAGGTACAACCAAACCAAGGTTAGTGGATCCTTTGAAAGTGATTATTCCGATATTTTTCGATTTTTTGACTATCTTCATACTTTGTTAACTAGAATGACCTTGTGTTGAAGGTAGCTGAATTTGTCTTAAAATCGGTAATAATGTCATCGAAAAAAAAAATACATAGTTCTATTTAAAAATCTGGAGTTGAGCTTGACGTAACTTCAACGCCTCCACCGATAAAAAAAATAGGGTGGTCCAGTATGACGGCCTTCTCGAACACTGAAACTTTTGTCTGAAACATTTTTGGATATGATCAATAGTTTGAGTGCTATTGCTGTGTAACACTTTATGTGCCTCGCCCTGTATATTAGTATGAAATTGTACCGGTTTCATGCGAGGTAGATATAAAATATGTATGCAAATTATCGTCTTCCTCCGACAAATAGTTTTTGAGCTATACTGCCAACAGACAGACAGACACACAGACAGAGACGGAATTTAAAAAACTTCTTTTTCGTCATCTAGGGTTGAAACGTGAAGATCTGAAGAAAGCTCAGAAGGTAATTTTTTCGTGATTACAATACTTCCTTCGTCTTTCAGATGCGGGAAGTGAAAACGTTCATTTATGTCTACAAGGAATGCATTTATTATGCTTTTCAGTTTAAATTTAAAAAAACATCAAAATTATTATTATGTTTGGTTTCTAGTTAGTAGGTATTTAAATCACAAAAATTACAACATAGCACAGTTAAATTTATTCCTCTAACATTCTACTCTGCACAGGCATATGATTATTAGCACTGAAACTCAGTTACCAACTTTTAATGTCATCCAACACAAAATCAAATCTAGTCTTAATACCCTTTTTAAGTGCATACATATATCCTTTTTTAAAGCATGACATATTACACCTATAAAAATCGGGAGTGTGCTCCCCTAGACTTTCTCGCATTCGCCTTGTTTTCTAGCAAATTTGAAAAGTTTATTGCAATGTATATACATACATACAGCGATAAAATTACATTTTCAGGTAACCACTACCTGTTTAGGTAAAGTGCCGCTTTAGGTTAACCTATCATACTGAAATTTTATATCTGGGAGTTTTTCTCAATAATAAATGTATGTGAAAAATTTCGTGCAAATACCTTGAAGCAAACGGGTACTTTACTTGAATGGATACCGCTACCTGTTTAGGTAAAATGCCACTTCCGGTTAACCGATCATGCTGAAATGTAATATCTGGTAGTTTTTCTACATAAGAAATGTATGTACAAAATTTTGTTCAAATATCTCGAAGCAAACTAGTACTTTACTTGAATAGGTACCGCTACCTGTTTAGGTAAAGTGCCACTTCCGGTTAACCGATTTCGCTCAAAATTTGACAGGAATCTACAAATTTTGAATAATGACTATGTACATAATTTCAAGGGTCTAGCTTATTTCGTTTTTAAGTTATCGTGTTCACACACACACACACACACACACACGCACACACGCACACACATACACACACACAGACATAATTCGAAAAATGGTTTTTTCGGACTCTAGAAGGTCTAAAACGTCAAGATTCGTCAAAATCTCGAAGTCGATTTTTTGACGATTACAATACTTTCTCTATACTACCGTATGCGAGAAAGTAAAAAAGTCTACAACGGGGTCAACTACGCGGCAGAACAATACAATAGGCGTTACTTGTTAAATGTGCTTTTATTACTTGTTTGGATATTAGGATTCCGTTATTGTCGCAATAAAATAACCGTGCGGGGTGCTACTTTCATCCCCGATTCCAAGAGCGTCTAAGCAATAAAAGCCTATTTTATTTGCTATTAAAGCAAACAATTTATAAACCCTTTCATTAAAGAAAACTTGAAAATTAAAACCTAACGTAATAAAAACCTGAACACAAAGTGAAACACTGAAATATGTGTACTGCTGACACAAACTCTCTTATACGTCTTTCTACATATACAGCTTTGCAATACCACCATGACACCATAAAAGCTTTAGATTTTCGTGTTAAACATGAAAAACGACAATGAAATGATTTCATAATTTTAATAAAACATAACTTACGTTGATTTAAATTTTTCACCGTAGAAATGGATTGATTATTTACATTTATAATAAACGGAGCTTGCTGTTATTTTATGGATCTGTAAAATAACCACCATTTGTAAAAACAAATCACTGATAATTTTTACCCTTAAAGTTGCCGGGACTCTAATTAACCATTAACAATTTCCAACATACTTCCATCCCTTTAATTATTATATAGCATTGAAAAAATGACAAGAAGTCGCATTTGAATGTAAATAATTTAAGTAAATGCGCAGTTTTGTGGAAATTGCGAATGAAAACAATGGACAACAAGAACACATTAAAAAAGAACAGTACTTTAAAAAAATTGTATAAACTCTCAACTAGCAGAAAAAGAAACAAGTAAGATAATAACGTGAAGTAAATTTTTTATTTGTTCAAATTCACCACAATTTTGTTCAACGGATAGTTGAAATCTCTATTAAGAAAAGCTGGTGGTATTTCACGGCAACCATCACTAATTCGCTATCTGACGATGTCTGCATCTTCAGGTGCAGTCAAGTACACTATCTCTTTGAGGAAAGTACCCACATAACATAAAAAGAAATCTATCGGCGCCGGCGGCGGCGTGAAATCCAGACTGTGCGCTGACCACCAAAATCGGTCTATCTGTTCCCATCCAATTCTCCCCATTTGTTTGACGTTTACCTACTTTGGGACATCATTCTGTACCCACCCTAGTTGATTGAATTCGATATGTAAAAATTTCGTAAATTTAATTTTTTATTTGTAACGAATGAA
The DNA here is from genome assembly GCA_940337035.1 of Agriotes lineatus. Lineage (NCBI taxonomy): Eukaryota > Metazoa > Arthropoda > Insecta > Coleoptera > Elateridae > Agriotes > Agriotes lineatus. The sequence goes on along the minus strand of CALNHX010004945.1, from coordinate 2,702 downwards.
GACAAAAATTATATTGTTACTTCATTTTATTCAGATAAATACGCGGAATACGAACAAAATGTAAAAAGTTGACTATTGTTGCTCAGAGGCATTTCGAATTAAAAAATATTGTTTACTGTCAGATTATAGCAGGCTTTGAACCATTTAATTTGGTGTTTGAATTTTGAATATCGGATGATAAATAGGGATCCTGCGGCTCTGGCCGTTTTTTATACAGCTCTGTATACCGTGTGCCTCACCAACTATCGGACATATAAATTACCATTGGAAAATTATTGAACGATAAACTATTGCTGTGTTGGCATCTAGATACGTCATTGATCAGAAATTACAAAGTAAAATTTATTTTGAATTTTGTTTTCATTTCTAACGAATCGCATACCTCGATGCGTACACTGCAATAGTTGATCCTTACGTCTGATACTCTGCGAGACACACTGTATATAATTTACAATACTTAATTATGGTAATGTGAAAACTATGGCACTTTTCTAATTTAACGGATTTCCGGTAGCAATTACAATTTTATTTATATCGCTTTTTAAATAAATTCAGTCGATAGTAGATTTACTAATTTACCCAATTTTGAGGTCAACAGCAAAATAAGCATATATGTTCAGAGTGTTGAATAATTGTGGCTGGTAGGTCATTATAAACAAAAAAAAGGGGGCTTAAGTTAACACATTGAGGGACATCAGATGAAGGTTGATATTTTCTTGATATACAGCTCCTGTAAACTGCATATTGTCGTCTATTTGCAAAATACATTTTAAGAAGCGAAATCAAGTGGTTTCATGGTCCAAGAGACTATTTCCTTATAAATATGACATGATCAACTGTATCAAACGCCTTCGCAAAGTCGGTGTATACAACATACACTTGCAGGTTTTCGTCCAATCATTGATTTCTTACTTTTGCCATTCATTGCGCGCTATTCTGACTGACGCCGTCCATGAGTGTCTGGCTGTTTACATTTTGAGGTCGTTGAACCCAAACAATTTATCGATCTATCTTCAGGCCCGTTAACTGGGCCACGGTGCCTTTTTGTTTCTCAGATCTGCAGGTGTCCCGGCATGCTTTTGTTCTGAGCGCGTCCTTCTGTTCACGTCTCTCTCGATTGCCTACTTGCATACCCAACGTAGGTGGAATCCCGTTGTGCTCTTTGCCCTTAGTTTAGGGGTTTGTTTTTATAGTGGTTGTGTAGGGTTAGTATGCCCTGTGACCTCTCGCGGAGTTCACGGATATTTAAATTGGGCCATTCAATGCATATTATGGAACACGTCTCTTCATCGTACTTGTTACGGATCCATTCTTCTGCAGAGCGTATGGAGTTGTATTCAGACGGCTTTTACTTTATTTAAAAACCAACCCCCCCCCCCCCGAGTTGTCAAAATTGAGCTGCTAGTTTTGTTGCTGATTTCTGGAACCATTACTGATGCCCTCCTCGTAAATTTTGAAGCTTTTGTAGCGGAATGTTTGACGCTTATGCCACCTGTTAGCTGGTTCAATCCTGCGCCACTCTTACGCCGAGAAAATCTACACACATTTAAACGCGAACCTGTGTTTACTGATGTTACGGGTAAAAAGCATTACGCATTACGCCCTTTAATTGCCTCGTTTGATTTTGTGCGTTTTGGTCTCCCCTGTTGGAAAGGCTCAACTTTGTAGTCATGGAGGTCGCCGAACTCGTTTTGAATGGCCTTGAACCGCACGAGATGGATTATCGATCCGTTGTCATGCGTAACCAGGCCAAGTGGCATTCTAGTTTCTTCGCGCACCTGCGGTGATGTGTTCTGAGCCTCGCGCATTTCTACTACTAGCGTCTCCGACTTGATCGCAAGTATATACTTCGTATGAACATTTGCCTTAGTTTAGGGATAGTTTATAGCGACTTCTTAAGGCAAGAACAGTGTACTGGCTCACTCGCAATAGCGCGGAATTGTTTGGCTGATTTGTCGAAGATATTTGGGTCTTAACTACCGGTCGCATTTGATTGCGTCTATGTATACGCAATAGTAGAATTGGCTGTATTTGTGGCTTTCGTCTGTAGCGTGGGTCGCGTTTGTGATTTATACGAGTGCTGAAATTAACTGATGTAACATTTTGTAATGTAACGTTTTGTGCAAAACTAATTGCTTACAATTGAGGTATCGAACCTTGTTGAAGTCTCTTTCACGTCATAACGAATTGGCTACACATAGTACCATAGTAAGTTTAAGAGTTCTCGAAAGTTATTGGACTTATCGGTTGTAAAGTCTTGAGCGCCCCCCTAGAAATTTAAACATCCTTTGCTAATTACAGAAAAGAATCACAAACCGTCCTCACTGTCGCTGGTCCGCCCCCTGGTATCTCCATGTTGCCTGAATGTTTGTTCGGTATTTGAGTCATTGGGAAATTTTGGTTTGGGGCTCAAGTTTAAAATTGTTTGCCATTTATAGTAAAATAATTATATATCACGACTTGGTGGCTTTGTTTAGTCCAAAGCTTAAACTCGTCGACTAATTTCGGATCGCTGCTTCGGTCTTGCCTGTGTTAATCTTAAACTAAATTTTTGCCAATCGTGGTGATATTTTAAACCATTGTTCTTGGCTTTACGGCGTTACCGTGAGTTCGTAATTATTCACTAATCAATGTGTCATCCAATTACTAAGAGCTTTATTTGCCACCTAAAAGTTTGATTCCAGCTTTGTGCTGCGCTAATG
>CALNHX010004944.1:0-116936 GCA_940337035.1 Agriotes lineatus | reverse complement strand
CAGACCGGGGCTAGAAAAGCTTCATTTTTCTGTTGTTCGGTAATTTGCATTGGTTTGTGACTATCGAAATAATAATAATAATAATAATAAAGTCTTTATTCTGAGATGCCAATTATGTACAAAGAAAAACAGAAAATAAATACATTATTTAAGCAATGGCACAGCAGAACCTCAAGGCGCAGCTCAACCATGGCTGCTTTTCAACTGAACCTTGCATATTATAATATAAAATTTTAAAAATGAAGTTAATGCCTATTCATAAAAAAAACAAAACAGTAAATTTACAATTATAATTGGGTTTAAATTATTATTAACTGCGTAGAAGACGCAAAGTATGGTCAACGAATCAACTATCAACAATAAAAAAATATGTATACAAGATAATATTAACGATATTAAAGGTTATGTTAATAATTATAGTTAGAAACAGTTAGGCGTAGTCATAAAGAAAAACTATTTTGTATGCGAAGCATAATTTTTAACAAATTTTTCTTGAACATTGCGGGTGTTAAAGCTTTAAGTGTTGCGGAGAGGCTGTTGTAGATTTTGCTAATGTTATACTGAAATGACCTTTCAAACAGAGCTGTTTTGTGTTGCGGAGGGGTAATTATACCTTTATATCTTAGATTTAAATTATGCACATCCGTTCTGAATTGTATCTTATTATACAGATAAGGAGGTGTTTTTTCAAATATAATTTTGTGATATAAAGAAGCTGTGCTAAGCATACGCCTGTTCTCCATATTAACCCAGTTTGCTACAGGTAGTTTATATGAAATATTATCATATTTACGTATGCCATAAATATATCTTAAACAGGAATTCTGAACTCTGTATTCTTTTAGACGTGTCTGAGTCAAGACAAGTGGAATATACTTCTGAACAGTATACAAAGTGAGACAGTACAAGTGCCTCGCACAGCATCTTCTTTAGCGGTATTTCTAAATACATTCTATGGGGATATAGTATTTTAAGATTCATATAAGCTTTTTGTATACATTTATTAATATGCTCCTTGTACCTGAATGTGTTGTCCAATATGAGACCCAAATTTTTTGCATTACTTTTTACAGGCAATATGTTATCACCCATGGCCACATTTAACGTATTTTGTATGTTAGAACGATCACCATCTCTCCCAAATAGAAGTACACAAGATTTTGAAGGGTTTAGCACTAATGCATGTTTCGATGACATCTCGAGCAACCGATTTAAATCATATGTTAGTTCTTGGACAGCTGTATTGTAATAAGATGGGTTAAAAGATTTATATATCTGTGTATCGTCAGCGTACATGTGTATTTTACTGAATAAAATGTAATTATGAAAGTTTGATGTATAAATAGTATACAACAGAGGCCCTAAAATAGAACCCTGCGGCACTCCTTGTGTTAATTGACGGGAATTGGAGATTTTATCTTTTATTTTTACACTCTGTGATCTATTACTAAAATAACTTTGAATTAATGTTACTGCATTTGCTGAAAACCCAATATAATGCAGTATTGAAAACAACAAATCATGGTTGATCGAATCAAATGCTTTGCTGTAATCGAGTAATGTAAGAACGGTTAAATCTCCGTTATCAGTTGCCCGTAAAATGTCATCCGTAATGCTCAGTAGTGCAGTAGTACAGCTATGTGATGAACGAAAGCCTGATTGGCATTCTGGTAATAAGTTAAAAGTATGTAAATGATGTCTTATTTGATTATTCATGATTTTTTCCAACAGTTTTGATAGGACTGGGAGAATACTAATTGGCCTTAGGTCTGAAAACCCTTGTGGATCGTTAATCTTGGGTACGGGAATAACTAATGCATTTTTCCAGCAGTCTGGGAAAATCTTTTCCGTGAGGCAAACATTGACAATGTGTGTTAGATATTTAAGAATTAAAGGTAAACATAAAATAATCATGTTTATATTTAAACCATCGGAACCAACTGCGTTAGTTTTTATTTCTAGAATTAGTTTACTAACTGTTTCCTCTAATACTGTTACAAATTTAAATTCATTTTGTTGATTTTCATTATTACAATTTAAATAAAACTGTTTTAAATCATTATCAATTTGTAATTTTGGTACATTATCAATAAAATACTTATTTACGTGTTCAGGGTTAGACAAGTGATTGGGTATTTGATGGTTTGATGGTTTGTGGATATCTAAAATTTTGAGCGCGTTCCAAATCTGTTTAGTATTTTGGCCTTTAGCTTTTTGGGAGTAAAAGGCCTTTTTTTCTTTCAAAATGCAGTTATTTGTTAAGTTTCTTAGTGACTTGTAATATTCCCAATGTGCCGGATTTTTAGATTTTTTAAATTTATTTTTTGCCTTGTTTCTTAATTTAATCGTCAATTTAACGTTGTCAGTCAACCAAGGGGCCGGTTTTTTAGTAATTTTAATTGTCTTCCAAGGAGCATGCTTATCAAATAATATCATTAAATTTGTATTGAATATAGCGATCTTTTCATTTACGTCATTTACATAATATAACTGTTGTAAAGGCAAAGTTTGTAAATCAGTTTGCAAAACATCTGTATCTAAGTTTTTAAAGTTTCGAAAGGTTTTTATTAATGGATTTAGTTTCGGGGATTTTATATCAATAACACAATAAACCATTACGTGATCAGATTCAACATTTAGTTGAACACCAGAGGTTTTTATTAAAGTAGGATCGGTAGATATTATAACGTCGATAAGTGATGCCCTATCTTGTGAAATTCTAGTAGGGTCTGTGATGTGTTGATGCAAATTTAAGCATTCAAAAAATTCGGTCAGATATCTGGTACTAGGTTGTGACAAATCAAGCATATCAATATTTATATCACCCAAGAAAATAATTTTCAGATACACATGTGCACAATGTAAAAGAAATTTCAAGTTTGTCAATAAATGTTGTTTAAATATTGTTTTAAATTACCCGAAATGCTTTGCAATTCTTTTACATACCATTCAATACAATCTGCTCCGCGATAACTTCGAAAATAGCTTAGCGAATTATCAAAAGTACAGTGCAGATAGTAACCAATGCTACACGCTTTATGGTCTTAATACCTGGCTGAACTTTTATTCACTGGGCTATCGTTTACTTTTTTAAGAATGGCCGCCAGATAGCTGTAAACAACAGAAGGACAAAGTTCCTTATAATTTAAATTCTTAAATTCTAAAAGCGTGCCGGGCTTGGGAAGATTTACTTTGCACTTGTTCATTGCTATACAGTCTACCATATGTAAACTAAGTTTATTTTCACTCCCAAAATACTGTCGACATCTATCGCAAATGTATTTTTTATTATTATGTTTCGACAGTTGCGAACTCACCAGTCTCGACAAATCTTTTATTAAACAAAAATGCAGTTTCACAGACGGCACGTTTTTGTCTTCTTCTTCCATGTCTGGTTCCATCCCATATTGTTGATTAATTTCGAATTTTTTATCTTCATAGTATTCTTGAATCATTAAAAGATTAACGTGAACGGCTTGCTTGTTTGAAGTCAAATAAGCTGGCGATGTAGAGTAAAGTTGTTCTCTCACGGAAAGAACATACACGTTGACTGATACATTGTTTTGTTTCTCAAACTTTGGAATCAGTCTTAGCGTCATTGGAAGCTCAATGCTTTCCAAATTTAAATGGTCTCTATAATCTGGATAAATTAAATTTTTAATATTAATAACTGCCTTCTTTTTTCAATTTGGTGAGGTAAACGAATAAAGGAATTGCCATGGAATAGTTGTTCGCATCTATTGATATTGACAAAAAGCGAAAGAATCTCGTGTAGTGCCCATCCGGATTCCCCCTCTTCAAAAACTGACACCTTGTTTAGAATTTTTGATAAAACATGTTCTTGAAACCATTGTTTTAAATTTGGCAAATCTTGTTGGAGAATTAACTGATTTTTAGTATTAAAGTGTTTAGTGGAAAAAATTTCCGAATTTGCAGTTTCTTTTATAAACTCCGCGCAAAACCCTGTATTAACTTTAATTGCACTGTTGTTTTTAATGACATTTTTAATTTTTCTTTTAAACAAAATCTAAAAATTCTTCCATCCTTTTATGGGCCAAATTTATTATAACGCCTGTTTCTAGTCGACACTCAAATGCACTCTCCACGTTTTGCCAATTTACTCGACCATTTAATTTCGAATTTTTGTTACTAGATGTCCCAGCTCCAGTTTTTGTAATTGAGTGAAGCAGCACCTGATACCTTTTTAAATGTCCTATTTCCGTTTCAACATATATGTTTGCGGGCTCCAATGGACTTGCAGCAATGTTGGGTAAGTTACTCTAAAAAAGTAACTAAGTAAGTTAATCAGTTACTCGGCAAAATAGTAACTGAGTAAGCTACTAAGTTACAGAATTATAAAAGTAATTTGAATAAGTTACTAAGTTACCATAAAGTAACTCGTTATTTTTTAAGTTGCCTTTTTTTATGAAAGGTTACTAATCTACATGCAATTACTATCAGAAGTAATACTATAAGTACTTCAATATTATCGGGTTATATGTCGATAACTTGTTGCACAATAATAAAAGAGTATCAGTTTGACAGGTTAAATAGTCCCACCGCGGTCGGACTATTCTGTCAAACTGACAGGATTTGTTATTGTGCAGGAAGTTTGAGACGTGTAACCTGTTCGAAGTACGCATTGTACTCGATTTGATTATTTTTTGAGTAAATTCAAAAACAAGATCAAGTTGACAAAAGCAATGTATTGCGTCGCCTAGTGAAGTTACTCTAGTATAATCGATTTTGTATAATCTAAATTATACAAGATAACTTAACTAAATCCAGCCTTCTGATTGGTTGAGATCGCTACAAAAAACTGATCACTTATAATACCATGAGTAGTCAAAGTTATGTCGACTATTTTTGCGGTGGTTTCACGAATGTCCATTGCGCTTTGGTACGATTAGGACGAGTGCGCTAGCACGAGTCCTAATCCCAAGCGCAATGGACATGAGTAGTGATACCACTGCAAAAATAATCTACTTAACTTTGACTAAGAATGGTATTCGAGGGACTATTTAATGAACCAAACTACTTTTTCAAATTAGTTTTCAGTAAATCTAGCAACAAACTACGCAATTTCTATAGTAACAGAACACTAATATTGACTTTTTCTAATAAAAATCGCATTTGTTAAAAATAGTCACTTGAATACCTTCTAGGAAGATATATCCACTGATATTTTTTTTATTGGTCAAGAAACGTCAGAATTCTGGATTTCCATTGGTCACTTTTTGACAGATGACAGGTGAATTGAATAGTCAACTTAATATTAACAGAAACACATATTTATAAACAATTACGTTACGGTTATTTTTAAATAACTCGATTAATAGCTTTGTCTTTAATTTTGTCATTTTAACTTGGCATTATTATTATTATCTCTATAGTAGCAACCATAAGCAACTGTTTATAATGTTTATATGCTAACGAGTTGTTCTTAAATCGCTAGTGAATTAATAGTAGATTGTTCTACAAGTTAAGAAAAGTGAGAGTTTTTCAGCGAATGTAAAAGTTTTACGTGAGCATGGAAGAATCACTTTTCCAATGTGTTGAACATGCATTCTTTTCGTGTAGTTGACAAAAATTTCTTTTAAATCATTTTGGTTAAAGTATGGAAATGCAATGTTTACTGTACTGTAAAATATAAATAACCATTATACATTATAAACCTAATTTAAAAATTAATGTATCTGTTATTAATTCATGTAGTTTAAATTTAAATTGCAGTATCCTATAGCAGCTATATCGTGTAATCGGTTACTTATTTCAATTTTTTGTTAAAATATTGTTTCGTTATTATTGAAATATAGAGACGGTGAATGTAGTTTCGTTTGAATTAGACACCGCCAACCTGCGCACAAGCGTTAGGAATGTACTTCCCAGTAATCCACATACCTGCTCAGAAAGCTTCTAGTTGTTAAAAGATTAAAGATTACTGAAAAAAGCTGTCACCACCCAAATATTGTAAAAATATAGGCCTCAATAGTCAGGTATTTAAAATTGTATTAAACTTAAATTCATAATATTACCTTTCCAATTTAATGCGTTTTATATAGCACTTGACATTCAGCGGCTAGCGCAACCTTCAATTTACATGACAAGTGCAAGTACAAACTTTGCGAATGCTAATTATATTAGTCGTATTTTTAACGCTGCCGCCATAAAATATAAATGAAATTTAACACGTTCATCTAGTAGATTTGGTTATAATGTTAGTACCTTAACATGAATTTCTGGGGTTTGTTAGGTGTTTCCCCAAAATATATAAGGTGCCCGTAAAATATGTGGATGTGGCTTACACGCATAAGGGTTGAATGACAAACGACAAATTGGCCTTTAATTTGCATTTTATTAAAAAGTTTAGTACTCGGTATTCTATTCAAATGTACAAAAGATAATGTAACGTTGAATCTTCCCTCCACCCCCACCCCGCGCAGCAAGATAAAAGTTAAATGACAAACAACAAATTATTTTTAAATTTGCATTTTATTAAAAATGCCCAGTATTTGTTATTCTATTTAAATATTCAAAATCTGATGTGACGTTGAACCTTCCGCCCACCCCCTAACTTGAGCATGGGGACCCCACAATTTGGCGGCTGGGGCTCTGCCCCCTCAACCACCCTTTTCCTTTCCCTCCCGCCCCGAGCAACAAGATAAGGGTTGAATGACAAACGACAAATTAGCCTTACATTTGCATTTTTATTTTAAAAATTTACCCGAAAATATATACTTGAACATGGGGGTCCGGTGGCTAGGGCTCTGCCCCCCTCCTTCCGGGGTTGGTGTTGCGCATGCGGGCCCCACAATATGGCGACTGGAGCTTTGCCTCCGGGGTTCATGTGACCTTGAATCTTCCTTCGCTGCCTAACTTGCTCAAGGGGGCCCCACAATATGGCGGCTGGGGCTTTGCCTCTTGGGGTTGATGTTGCGCAATATTCAGAACATGTTGCGGAATATCCTAGATTGGAGTCTGACAGACTCCGATGAACTTTGACATTTGATCGTAGAACCCGCTTATTCCTACTACTTGCAATGCATACATGAGCAATGCCCTTTCCCGGTTTTTCTTCAAAATCCTTAGTTTTTTTGGCGGGCGGGCCTGCCCGTTCGAGATACATGCGCAAGCAGTGCGCCAGGCCTGTACTTGAAATGAGATACGTCGTTTTCCGGAGGGTGCGCCCGCCGGTTCGGAATACATGCGCAGGCAGTGCTTCAGGTCTGTACCTAAAATAGTCTTCGTTTTTCGGTGGGGTCGCTAGCGCGTTCGGGATACATGCGCAGGCAGTGTGCTCGGTGTGTATTTGAAATGAGAGACTTCGTTTTCCAGCGGGCGCGTCCGCCCGTTCGAAATATACGCGCATGCAGTGCTTCCGGTCTGTACTTAATAAACTGCCCGGATTGATGGCGGTTAGCATCGATCGTTCCCCAAGTTCGGGTGATATCTCGATGTGCTCGACATCGTTCAAACTATAGTATGATCAAAAATTAATCTCATCTAGTATGGCCATGGGATTGTTCCTAATTTAAGAATGCAACTATAGTTCACTTAAAAATCAAATGTCAAGTTTGACATTTAACTGTAAACATAGTTGCATTCATAAATTAGAAAAAATTCCATAGCCATACTAGATGAAATTAATTTTTAATCATACTTTATCATTAACAATAGGTCATTCCTTGCTTTGCTTTGCTTTGCCTTTTCTTACCCTGATATTTCCTTGCCTTGCTTTAGTAGGTATAAATAGGAAATGTAGTAAAACATAACATTAATCAGATTGTGCATGTTGGTATTAGTTTATAGACGTAATAAGACATAATTTGGAAATGGACAAAGCACGTAACGAATCAATAAGCTGCGTGTCCGAGAAATAGAATAAAATCCAGCTCGATTTAGATTACTAGGCATCGAGCCAAAAGAACAATTAGTAAATGTAAAAAATGCACACCGCTCCACATTAACTCGTCACGATTTCGTTATTAATCGAAGTGGACTAAATAATATCGGAACTGACAATGTATTTAGTATCGAAGCGTGCGGCCCCCACCAGTCATGTTGGGCGAGACCGTACGGTTATGCGTGTTTGTACAAACATATTATTCATTTGTTCGTTAACTCTACTACGCATTTTTAAGAATAAGAATGGTTACAACGGCGGGCGGCTTTAATAAATTTACCTTAATTTAAATTATACGATATACTTTGAAACGGCTCCTCGGCAGGCCCAGAGATTCCACGACTTGCTGGGACGTAAGAAACAAGCAACCGATATGTGATATTTGCTGCGCTTGCAGTACTTGCCGGTCAGCTAACCATGATGAATGGCGGTGGCTTCGTAATGCTGCGACGTGCCTTTGACCTATATGAGTTATCGCCTAAAAACAATGCACACTTGCGAGCCTATTCGTTCTGTTTAAGCCGACAATTTAGCCGGCCCTATGGATCAAATTACAAATTCATTAGGCTGTCAACCGAAGGCGTAGAGAGGAAGTACTGTATATTTACATTGGGGCAAATGCGGTTTCTCAATCGATTCATCGTTTTCGCCAGCAGAACCTGTTGTAGAGCACTTTCGGCAGATTCCAAGAGCCCCGACCGAGCGAAGTTGGCGGCCGACGAGCTACCGCTCGAGGACCCACTACGCGAGTACTGTCCGCGGTGATCGCTAAATTCAATAAATAGGTTTTTGGCACGCTGCCTATAGATTTTTACACTTACCTGTACTAAGTCTGCAGCTAGCAATGATGATCAATAATTGTGTATGGTTATACATGTATGTCTTCTTCTTATGCTCACATGGTTTATTTAATATTTTCCTGCTTCATTTGCTATGTATCTGCGTATACAATATTTGGCCCAGTCGAGTAGTAACGTATGTCCCATAAGTTTTGAGAAAAAAATCCGTTGTAGCTTATTATAGAAAAAATGCTTTCAATTTGGTTGGAGTTGAAGAACATGAACCATAATCCGTAGTTTAAGCATATAATTTTATTAAATGTAGCTGTTGAAATAATTATTTGTCCTTGAATTTATAATATAAAATTAAAGCAACATGAAATATAGCTGTTAATATTTTTTCTCAAAACTTATGGGACATACGTTAATATGTGATATAATTAATCTTGCTAAACGTGCGAGCATATCTCGCCCCAACCGGTGAAAAAAAATTTGCGCCGACAAGGAACAGCAGATTTTAAGGGACCCGGCCGAGCAAAGTCGGCGGCCGACGAGCCACCGCTCGGGGACCCGCTGCGCGAGGACCGTCCGCGGTGATCGCTAAATTAATTTCACGTCGGCAAATCGATATTGCCGACAGATTTCAGTGGTCCCGACCGAGCGAGATTGGCGACCGACGGGCCACCGCTCGGGGACCCGCAGCGCGAGCACCGTCCGCGGTAATCGCTAAAATTATATTTGCGTCGGCAAATCGATATTGCCGGCAGATTTCAGCGGCCCCGACCAAGCGAGATTGGCGACCGACGGGCCACCGCTCGGGGACCCGCAGCGCGAGCACCGTCCGCGGTGATCGCTAAATTAATTTCACATCCGCAACTCGATATTGCCGGCAGATTTCAGCGGCCTCGACCGAGCAAGATTGGCGACCGACGGGCCACCGTTCGGGGACCCGCTGCGCGAGCACCGTCCGCGGTGATCGCTAAAATTATATTCACGTCGGCAAATCGATATTGCCGGCAGATTTCAGCGGCCCCGACCGAGCGAGATTAGCGACCGACGGGCCACCGCTCGGGGACCCGCAGCGCGAGCACCGTCCGCGGTGATCGCTAACTTAATTTCACGTCGGCAGATCGATATTGCCGGCATATTTCAGCGGCCTTGACCGAGCGAGGTTGGCGGCCGACGGGTCACCGCTCGGGGACCATCAGCGCGAGCACCGTCCGCGGTGATCACTAAAATTATATTCGCGTCAGCAAATCGATATTGCCGGCAGATTTCAGCGGCCTCGACCGAGCGAGGTTGGCGGCCGACGGGCCACCGCTCGGGGACCATCAGCGCGAGCACCGTTCGCGGTGATCGCTAAATTAATTTCACGTCGGCAAATCGATATTGCCGGCAGATTTCAGCGGCCTCGACCGAGCGAGATTGGCGACCGACAGACCGCCGCTCGGGGACCCGCAGCGCGAGCACCGTCCGCGTTAATCGCTAAAATTATATTCGCGTCGGCGAATCGATATTGCCAGCAGATTTCAGCGGCCCCGACCAACGAGATTGGCGAGCGACGGGCCACCGCTCGGGAACCCGCAGCGCGAGCACTGTCCGCGGGGATCGCTAAAATTATATTCGCGTCGGCAAATAGATATTGTCGGCAGATTTCAGTGGCCCCGACCGAGCAAGGTTGGCGACCGATGAACCGCCGCTTGGGGACCCGCAGCGCGAATACCGTTCGCGGCAATCGCTAAAAGTATATTCGCGTCTTCAAATCGATATTGCCGGCAGATTTCAGCGGCTTCGACCGAGCGAGATTGGCGACCGATGGACCGCCGCTCGGGGACCCGCAGCGCGAATACCGTCGCGGCAATTGCTAACATTACATTCGCATCGGCAAATAGATATTGCCGGCAGATTTCAGTTGCCCCGACCGAGAGAACTTGGCGACCGACGGGCCACCGCTCGGGGACCCGCAGCGCGAGCACCGTCCGCGTTAATCGCTAAAATTATATTCGCGTCGGCGAATCGATATTGCCAGCAGATTTCAGCGGCCCCGACCAACGAGATTGGCGAGCGACGGGCCACCGCTCGGGAACCCGCAGCGCGAGCACTGTCCGCGGGGATCGCTAAAATTATATTCACGTCGGCAGATCGATATTGCCGGCATATTTTAGCGGCCTTGACCGAGCGAGGTTGGCGGCCGACGGGTCACCGCTCGGGGACCATCAGCGCGAGCACCGTCCGCGGTGATCACTAAAATTATATTCGCGTCAGCAAATCGATATTGCCGGCAGATTTCAGCGGCCTCGACCGAGCGAGGTTGGCGGCCGACGGGCCACCGCTCGGGGACCATCAGCGCGAGCACCGTTCGCGGTGATCGCTAAAATTATATTCACGTCGGCAAATCGATATTGCCGGCAGATTTCAGCGGCCCCGACCGAGCGAGATTAGCGACCGACGGGCCACCGCTCGGGGACCCGCAGCGCGAGCACCGTCCGCGGTGATCGCTAAAATTATATTCACGTCGGCAGATCGATATTGCCGGCATATTTCAGCGGCCTTGACCGAGCGAGGTTGGCGGCCGACGGGTCACCGCTCGGGGACCATCAGCGCGAGCACCGTCCGCGGTGATCACTAAAATTATATTCGCGTCAGCAAATCGATATTGCCGGCAGATTTCAGCGGCCTCGACCGAGCGAGGTTGGCGGCCGACGGGCCACCGCTCGGGGACCATCAGCGCGAGCACCGTTCGCGGTGATCGCTAAATTAATTTCACGTCGGCAAATCGATATTGCCGGCAAATTTCAGCGGCCTCGACCGAGCGAGATTGGCGACCGACAGACCGCCGCTCGGGGACCCGCAGCGCGAGCACCGTCCGCGTTAATCGCTAAAATTATATTCGCGTCGGCGAATCGATATTGCCAGCAGATTTCAGCGGCCCCGACCAACGAGATTGGCGAGCGACGGGCCACCGCTCGGGAACCCGCAGCGCGAGCACTGTCCGCGGGGATCGCTAAAATTATATTCGCGTCGGCAAATAGATATTGTCGGCAGATTTCAGTGGCCCCGACCGAGCAAGGTTGGCGACCGATGAACCGCCGCTTGGGGACCCGCAGCGCGAATACCGTTCGCGGCAATCGCTAAAAGTATATTCGCGTCTTCAAATCGATATTGCCGGCAGATTTCAGCGGCTTCGACCGAGCGAGATTGGCGACCGATGGACCGCCGCTCGGGGACCCGCAGCGCGAATACCGTCGCGGCAATTGCTAACATTACATTCGCATCGGCAAATAGATATTGCCGGCAGATTTCAGTTGCCCCAACCGAGAGGACTTGGCGACCGACGGGCCACCGCTCGGGGACCCGCAGCGCGAGCACCGTCCGCGTTAATCGCTAAAATTATATTCGCGTCGGCGAATCGATATTGCCAGCAGATTTCAGCGGCCCCGACCAACGAGATTGGCGAGCGACGGGCCACCGCTCGGGAACCCGCAGCGCGAGCACTGTCCGCGGGGATCGCTAAAATTATATTCACGTCGGCAGATCGATATTGCCGGCATATTTTAGCGGCCTTGACCGAGCGAGGTTGGCGGCCGACGGGTCACCGCTCGGGGACCATCAGCGCGAGCACCGTCCGCGGTGATCACTAAAATTATATTCGCGTCAGCAAATCGATATTGCCGGCAGATTTCAGCGGCCTCGACCGAGCGAGGTTGGCGGCCGACGGGCCACCGCTCGGGGACCATCAGCGCGAGCACCGTTCGCGGTGATCGCTAAAATTATATTCACGTCGGCAAATCGATATTGCCGGCAGATTTCAGCGGCCCCGACCGAGCGAGATTAGCGACCGACGGGCCACCGCTCGGGGACCCGCAGCGCGAGCACCGTCCGCGGTGATCGCTAAAATTATATTCACGTCGGCAGATCGATATTGCCGGCATATTTCAGCGGCCTTGACCGAGCGAGGTTGGCGGCCGACGGGTCACCGCTCGGGGACCATCAGCGCGAGCACCGTCCGCGGTGATCACTAAAATTATATTCGCGTCAGCAAATCGATATTGCCGGCAGATTTCAGCGGCCTCGACCGAGCGAGGTTGGCGGCCGACGGGCCACCGCTCGGGGACCATCAGCGCGAGCACCGTTCGCGGTGATCGCTAAATTAATTTCACGTCGGCAAATCGATATTGCCGGCAGATTTCAGCGGCCTCGACCGAGCGAGATTGGCGACCGACAGACCGCCGCTCGGGGACCCGCAGCGCGAGCACCGTCCGCGTTAATCGCTAAAATTATATTCGCGTCGGCGAATCGATATTGCCAGCAGATTTCAGCGGCCCCGACCAACGAGATTGGCGAGCGACGGGCCACCGCTCGGGAACCCGCAGCGCGAGCACTGTCCGCGGGGATCGCTAAAATTATATTCGCGTCGGCAAATAGATATTGTCGGCAGATTTCAGTGGCCCCGACCGAGCAAGGTTGGCGACCGACAGACCGCCGCTCGGGGACCCGCAGCGCGAGCACCGTCCGCGTTAATCGCTAAAATTATATTCGCGTCGGCGAATCGATATTGCCAGCAGATTTCAGCGGCCCCGACCAACGAGATTGGCGAGCGACGGGCCACCGCTCGGGAACCCGCAGCGCGAGCACTGTCCGCGGGGATCGCTAAAATTATATTCGCGTCGGCAAATAGATATTGTCGGCAGATTTCAGTGGCCCCGACCGAGCAAGGTTGGCGACCGATGAACCGCCGCTTGGGGACCCGCAGCGCGAATACCGTTCGCGGCAATCGCTAAAAGTATATTCGCGTCTTCAAATCGATATTGCCGGCAGATTTCAGCGGCTTCGACAGAGCGAGATGGGCGACCGATGGACCGCCGCTCGGGGACCCGCAGCGCGAATACCGTCGCGGCAATTGCTAACATTACATTCGCATCGGCAAATAGATATTGCCGGCAGATTTCAGTTGCCCCGACCGAGAGAACTTGGCAACCGACGGGCCACCGCTCGGGGACCCGCAGCGCGAGCACCGGCCGCGGTAATCGCTAAAATTATATTTGCGTCGGCAAATTGATACTGTAATATTCGCCCCTGCTTATAAGGGTTGTAAAATTTCTGCGGACGGTATAGCTCATAAATCGAAGAAAAGTTCAATCGTTCGCTCAAATATACCATAAATAAGCAAACACCAACGGAGTATCCTGTATAACAATTTATTTTGTGTAACTATAATACATAATTAAATATTCGTGTAATTTAAATAAATGATATGTATATTGAACAAGATTGACGATCGTATAAAAACGCGGCTTCCTGGTGCTGGCGGCTACGGATTCTACCGACGGTAGCCGCTTCCTGGTTCTCGCGGAGACAGGCTCGTGCGCGATTCGTTCGGGGACGTCGCACAGTGGGGCAAAGGCCCCGAAAAGTTGGCCAAAACTTTAAAAGTAATAAAACTGGCCCAAAATAATCTCGTCATTACGGCAAAAATAATGAAAAAAATTTTTTGAAAAAGAGGGTTGTTTTTTAGGGGGTGGAAATATAAAGTACTTAAAAAATTCTGAATTTTCGGATTCATATATAATTCAACCGGCAAATTATGGAAAAAATAGTGAAAAAATTCCATTGATGAAATAGGGTTGTTCTGGGGGGTGTAAATCTAAAGTACTTAGTAAAATTTTGAAATTTTGGATTACTATAAAATTCGCCCAGTGACTTAAAGAAAAAATAGTGAAAAAAATCCTTTTGATGAAATAGGGTTGTTTTTAGGGGGTACAAATCTAAAAGAGATTGTAAAATTTCGAATTCCTATATTCTGGCGATTAAAAAAAAGTTAATAAAATCTATACATTTATATTTAGGTATAATAAGTCAACTTTTACTATACATAAAAGATTTCGAAAAATTTTATAAGAATTTATTTTCCAATAATTATATTTTTCAGTTTTCTTCAGAGTCTTCATCAGAGTCACTAGGAGTGTCTTTTTCAGAATTAGAACCTTCTTTCCTTGCTGTAGATAATCCAGTTTCTGCAGGCAATAGCAAAGCCAAAACTTTTTTGTCAAATGATTTTGCTTTTTTTCTAGGAAGTTTTCGAGGACTTGATATGTAGGGATCTGAGCAGATTAAAAGTCGATTAAAAACATCCTCTAAGGTTTTTTCGCGTGAGCATTTTCTTGAATATCCTTCGCGATATCTTTTTATATGCTTATTTAATGCTTCTTGGGCCTCTTCGAAAAGCTGCCCAATTGGCAGTATTGCAAACTCTATTACAGCAGGGATGTGTATTAGAATTTTGTGAACAGTTGTTGGCATACTATACCAGGAATATTTTTCCGCAAATAATCTGGCTGTCGTCAAAGCATAGTTTTGGTTTTGGGCAAGAAATCTTGTCTTGTTTGATTGGGCAGCATTCCACTTGATTTTAAAGTCGGATGTAAAATGGGAGAACTTGTGCTTAATTATTTGAAGAGCTTCGGGCGGGCAATTAGTAACATTCGATACATGCGCCAGCAAATGTTCACATCGGTCCTCAAATTTGTGTAAAGTAGACGACAACATAACGTCAAATAATGTTTTTTTACTTAAAATAATGATATTCTCCTCCTTGGAACCTGTGAAAAAATCCACCATCAAGATTAAAGTTGAGCGGATATTATAGTAAAACTCAAAGATCACTACGCACATTATAATTTTTTTCACCAAGATGGGGGTATATGGGGGAAGTTTTCTTTTACAGTAAAATAGCTGAAGTATTGTACTAACAGAGTGTATAAAACTTTTTGCCCGGAAATGCCCGGAAGATAACTTTTGTTCCAATAAAAAAAATATATCGGAAAAATTGCCACGTTTCGCCAAGGTTCAATTAAACTTTTAAATATTTACCAATAAAAGGCGTTGCTATACAGTAAAGCATAGTATAATAAAGTACTTACCTCCAGGTATAGGATTTATTTTATTAGGGCACTTTAAAGTCTGTTTGTTTTTAAGTGTAAGTCTATGAAAATAAACGCTAAGAAATTGTTACTTTAACAACACTCAACTTTCGACTGAAGGGGTGAGAAAGTAGCAACCCTGTTTCCTGCAAACTTGCTGGAATTAGTAATAATAATAATATAATAATAATAAATTTATTGAACACATAAAAAAAACTTCGGTACAACCATATAAAAAAAAACAAAAACAAAGAGAAAAGGAAAATACATATTATGAAATTAAATAGATATTATTAAATAAATATATGTTCAAACGGAAAAAGATCGGCATAGCCGTTTTTCACCTTCCCCGCAGTATTAATGTGTTGTAGCTGGTGCCGATTGTAATTGCATTAAATACTTTCTGAACTCGTTTCTGAATTGAGCACGACTTGGATTAGAAAAAATATCAATTACAGAATTAATCAATTTTGGTGCAGTATATTCATAGCAACATTCAAATTTACTAGTTTTATGCGGCGGTATGTTATACAGTTCTCTATTTCTAAGCATAACGTTACTGCTACATAAATCAGAACGTTTTACAAGTAAATCGAACAAATATGCCGGTTCTCTCGATTTTAATATATTATAGAGTAGTGTACCAAATAAAAGCCTAAACCTATTTTCTAGTTTCAAAATATTTAATCTATTATAGTGAGGTGTTACATGATTTCGATAAGGTATTTGAAAAGCAAATCTCAAACAAGAGTTCTGTAAAACTTGCAGTTTGCTTTTCATACCGGCAGTTAAAAAATTATAATATACTACACTAGCGTAATCGATATAACTTAAGATTAGCATATTAACCAGGTTCCATTTCACTTCTTGAGGTAATGTGTTTTTAAATTTCCACAATGTTTTTAATTTAAAATAACACTGACTACACTTTTGGGTGATGTGTCTTTCAAAGTTCAGATTTTTGTCTAAAACCACTCCAAGATCACGGGAACTTTCGCTGAGCGTCAATACGGTATTATTTAACAATATAGGATTACTATTTGAGTGAAGGCTAACTTTATCGAGACCATAGTTTGTACCGAGACACATTACCACCGTTTTCTTGGGATTCAGCCGCAATCCATTATGCTTGGACCATTCTGCAATATGGTGAAGATTTTTATTAAGTTCTTCAATAAGGATATTGACATAAGACGGTGAGCAGGATTTGTAAATCTGAGTATCATCAGCGTATATGTGAATACTCCAATTATTTTTCAACACATCAGGCAAGTCGGCAGTAAATAGTGTAAATAAAGCTGGTGCCAAAATGCTACCTTGTGGGACACCACAGGTTACTGGTAATTCCGTGGATATAGTGTTGTCAATCCGTACTGCTTGAGTCCTCTCAGATAAATAGCTGGTAAACCATTCCAGAGTTTGTGGGTTTAATCCGTAATAATGTAATTTGGCTATCAACAGGTTATGATCTATAAGGTCGAAGGCTTTACTAAAATCCAGTATTGTTAGGTAAGTTACTTGGGAATTATCGATACTTCTAGCTATATCTGTAGTTATCTTGATTAGTGCAGTCGAAGTACTGTGATTAGATCGGAACCCCGATTGGATAGCAGGCAAAATTCTATTTTTGTGAACGTGTAGTAAAAGTCGATTATTTGCAATTTTCTCTAGCACCTTGGAAAAAGCGGGCAGAATGCTGATAGGCCGTATGTCTTTAAAATCTTTGGCTAAGCTAACTTTAGGAAGTGGGTGTATTATTGCTGTTTTCCATATCGAGGGCGTAGTGCAGGTGTCAAAAGAAAAGTTAATAATATGGGTTAACTCATTTATACAAAACGGAAGAACTAGTCTTATCATGTATAAGTTGATTCCATCTACTCCAGTAGCGTTTGACCTCAGGTTGACAATGATTTTTTCAACTTCCTCAGCAGATGTTTGGTAGGTACATTCGGATTGTAATTGTATATCATTACGAGTTTGCTGACGAAAGAAGTCCAGTAATTCATCGTTAATTGTTTCCTTTTCAATATTACTTAGAAAAGACTCGTTAAATTTGGATCTTTTAAATGTTCAGCTATTTTAAGTTCCGGTTTAGTATGTACATTCCATTGGGCAAATTGCTTCCACAATACACGAGGCTTAAATTTGTTTATACGTATCTGATGTTGTATGTATGCAGCTTTCTCATTCTTCATGGCAGTTGACAAAAAGTTCTTTAGCTGTTTGTAGTAGTCACGATCACGTTGAAGTTTAGTTTTTTGATATTTTTTATAGGCGTTATTTTTTAACTTTATAATTAATTTTATATTGTCAGTTATATACGGTTTATAGGCATGTCGTATTGTAGCGGTTGTTATTGGTGCATGACGATCAAATAAATTTATAATTTGGTCGTTCAAATATCCCACTTTATTATCTATATTTTCAAGTTCCTGCAGATATTTCCAATTCACCCTAGCTGCGTCTTTTACAAAATCGTCCATATTGAAATGTTTGTAGGATCGGTATGTAACAATCTTTGGATTAAGTTTTGTGATGCCATAGTTTAGTTCACAGTATGTTAGCATATGATCTGTTGCGTTCATCGGTAAATCAATATTTCCATGTAAGTTTTCTTCAATGTTCCTAGAAATACACATGACATCGACTAAGGTTTCAGATTGTGAAGTAATTCTCGTAGGCTCAGTTATGATTTGTCTAAGATCGAATGAATCTAGAATATTTTTCAGACTACGGGAATATATTGATTCTTGTTCTAAAACATCAACATTTAAGTCTCCAACGAGTAAAATTTCATCTACGGTTATTGCAATATTTGCTAAAGCAGATTCAATTTCTTCAAGCGCAGCATTGTTAATATGCGGTATGTAGATAGCTCCCGTGGCAATTTTTACATTAGCAATTTTTAAACATAGCCATATTTGTTCGCTGCATATCTTAGATAGATGATCGGTGTTTATTAACTTGTACGATAGATTATTTTGTATATACCAGCACACTCCCCCTCCTCTCGTGTCTCTATCGTGGCGTATTAACTGGTAGCCCTGTAGTTGAATTAACTCGGAGGGAAACGATGGCGCTAACCAGGTTTCAGTAACTGCGACGAGGTGAAAATTATGTTCTACTACAAAATCACTAAATACATCAAAAGAAGGGACTAACGATCTTATGTTTACGTGGCCAATTCGCAGCTTTTTATACTTCTGAGGGGAAGGAGTGTGAGTAGGGGTGGTGATGTTATTTACTTTTTTGGGGTTTCTGTATTTACTATCTTGGGAACTCCGTGTACATACTTAATTGTTAAGTTAACTTCCCCATTTTGTAATCGTTCGCTTAAGGTTTTTCGCAGTCCGTCTAAGTGTTTCCGTTGCATAATAGTTTGATCTGCCGCTAGGCGTATGTTTTTTGCATTTCCTTTATTCAAAGATGTTTTATTTTTAAGTAGCTCCTTAACTTCAGCTGAATTCTTGAGAATAACTTTTAACGGTCGCATTATTGCAGGTTTTGGTTTGCCTAATCTAACTACCTGCAAGCAAGTCGTATCGACCTTCGAAATACTTTGCATTATTTGAGCGGCTTGTGCGATATCGTGAGCAATCCTATCATCTTTAGACTCGGACGTAGATTCCTCTACATTGTAAATGATTATATTAGATGCTCTTTTGTTTCTTTCATTAAGTTCGCTTAGAATTGTTTCATAAGAGTCATCTGATAGCGTATCAGGTGTGGGTAAAGATGTTTGTTTGAGCTTTTCCACTTCAGCTGTTAATTTATGTATCATTTGTTTTAATTCGAAAACTTCGTTTATTTGGCGCACACAGTTATCACAATGAAATGTTGGTTTTCGCTTTACATCGGTGATGGTGAGAAGTTGCGCATCAGTGCGGGAGAGGCCCGAACAGGTAGAATGTAGTGGTAACCGGCATTTATCACAAATGCATATAGTCTCCTTTTCATAAGATAGTGGCTTATCGCAATAAGAACAATTTTTTATCAGAGGCATAACTTACAAGCAGATGTGAAGACCGGCAGAACTATTAATTATTAGTCAGTTTCACTCAGGATTTACTATTTTAACAGAGCAAAATACAGCACAGCACAGCACGTGTTGGTAACAATACTGCCAGGTAGTTTGCCTTAATGACTCATGGGTCAAAAGACTTGAATTGTGGAATTTAAAATTTGAGGTTTTGGCCAGCTTTTCGGAGCCTTTGCCCCAGTGTGCGTCGTGGACGGTCGGGCCGCAATTTCGTAGCTCGTCGGGACGAGCGCAACGGCACAGCGCAGTTTGACAGTTTGGTTGTTTTGCTACTGGGAATTATTAACAACAATTAGTTCGACTATCTTATTTCTCACCTGGTTTGTGCGGCTACGATTTGTCGTTTAATACACTCCCCGGGGTTTTGCCTCGGTGCGGGAAAATTCTATATTGCGGCCGAAATCCAACCAGTGGTCGCGGCGCCTCGATCAGCTGAATAACCTCCAATTGTTCACGTGTTTGCGAAGCTCTGTGGAGGAGATCTTTGCGGCTTATATTCTCTAGCTCTCAGCGGATACCTGGGTGAGTTGCTAACTGTAATTCTAGTAATTAATAGCAGTGAAACGGCTCCCCCAATTTACAGTTTTAATAATTGCGCCGGCTTAGCGAAGTATCAAATTTCAATTAATCGGGAAATTGGGATTTGGACATTTCGCTATTATAAACGGATTTCGGTTCAAGATTTTCTCAGGGAAAATTAGCTGGCGTTTCAGGCGTCTTCACAGAACCAGTGAATTGAACTAGCTGTCAGGAATTTTACAGGATACATTGGCTGCCGTTTCAGGCGCCCGATTGAGACCACTGAATTAAACCCAGCCTCGGAACGGTTCTCTAGATACTGGTAGAGTCGACGATGGAACTCTCTGGACAGGACAGGATAAAGGACTGGAGGGATAATCGGGAACTAGGTGCTTGCTGGGAATCTATCTGGGGAATCTCTGGGGAATCTTTTGGAAAATCTCTGTCGAAATGCGTTCTGCAAGCCCTTTTATATGCTTTGTAAAGCTATTAGGTGGGAAGGAACGGCGCGCGGTTCGCCTTTGTTCGCGCTGTTATCACGGGCGAAACTTCGGTCTGCGCTATCTTATCTTTCTGTTACACCCCGGGTTCTTGATAACGCTAAAGGTCGGCGACGTTTAAATTTGCAAATATTATTTAATATTGAATTAATCAAATTCAAACGGGAGCTAGCGTTACATATGCCGGTCCCTTCGGAGGAAACGGGAGTTCGGTGGGCACCTCCTTCAAGGGGGTTCTCAAAACAATGCAGGGATAACACAGAAAACATTCAAACTGGGAAACGCGAGGGTGCTAGATTTAACAAGCGTTTCTTCAGGATCTATATACAGCATGAGTAAAATTTTAACAGGTGTTTCTTCGGAAACTATATACAGGATGAGTAAAAATTTCTAACGGGCGTTTCTTTAGAAACTATATACAGGATTAGTACAAATTTCTAACGGGCGTTTCTTTGGAAACTATATACAGGATGAGTACAATTTTTACTCTAAATTCTGGCCTAGTCGAGTACAGAGGTGGCGGTTTCAACTTATATTCTGTCGGCGGAAAAACATACATACGCGATACACATGCAATGGATGTTTCTTCGGAAACTATATACAGGATGAGTACAATTTTTACTCTAAATTCTGGCCTAGTCGAATACAGAGGTTGCGGTTTCAACTTATATTCTGTCGGCGGAGAAACATACATATGCGATACACATGCACTCTTCAGGACACGGCGGCGTCGCGCTTTCGACCTACAGGTCCTTCAAGATATCATTCACATTCTTCAGCATACATTCTGGGATTATGTATTCCTGGCAATGGCCTGGATGCCATTTCATGGGCTGCACTCTATTGCACAAAAATGTGCACTCGACGGAGTGAACGCGCGCTTCTTATAGGCACTGGGGCGAAATGACACGTTCAAGGAGTGCACACAAACTCACATTGCAGGCGATTGCAAAACTGCCGTCTCAGTTTTCAATTCGGCCAACGTTCAAACTTTCAAATATTCAAACATTTAAAATTTAAATTCTGGAGCCGGTACAGTCGCGGTTTCGACCTTCATTTATTCCGGGATTCTCTCAGCGTGTGAAACATCTAAATTTCAGGATAACCTATTAATACTGGAGCCGGTACAGTCGCGGTTTCGACCTTCAATTATTCCGGGATTCTCTCAGCGTGTGAAACATCTAGGTTCCAGGATAACCTATTCTCACACAATTTACTGGGAAAATTGTAGAGGTGTAATGTTACATGCAGTCTGCATGGAACATTTATTCATATAAAATATATCCAGATAGTTAATTTAAAAAGTTTAGGTACAATCGATATGTTGTGAATGGTTACGGGTAACCAAAGAGAAGTCAATAAACAGAATGATAAAAAAGTTCAATTTGAAACTCGACTCGAGACGGTTATATTAAAACCGATGGTGGTTCAATTCCAACCAATTGGTATTTTTAATTGAATTTAATTAAAAGATCATTACACAGGAAGTATCTGGTAATGATATAAAATAAATTCAGCAAATCAAATCGTCTATCAAGTCGACATAATTGAAGTGTTTGCAATATCATATTGGAGTTATATTACCAAGTAAATAACTTAAAATATAATTAACGTAGAGCCAGTGTTTACGTGTGTGTTGTGCATTCAATTGAGAAGTGCTATCTGGGAGATAGCAACACATCCAAAGAGCTTTTTGGAAGGGGATTGGAGATTTCAACCAGCCAGTTACTGTTAGCTGTCCTGCTTCATTTGCAGAGGAATTCTATAGGTTGCTGATCAGGTTACGCTAAAGCGACGCTAAGGTCAGTGTTTGTTTCATAACTTTTCGAACAACTTTTGGAATACTTCAAGAATATTTAAATTGTGTGTTTAATATTAGTGAACTTGTATTTAGAACTAAGAATTATTATTAATTTTCTAAATTATAATAGTGTTCTGAGTACTCGGCGATTTTAGGTCATTATATTTAGAAATTCTAACCTTTTTGATTTAATTTAAGATTGGGTATGTAAATTAGGGATTTTGGGTTTTAATATTGATTAAAAGTTATCTTAAACAAACTTGACTATCCTTACGTCATTGACAATTCAATAACATATCTGAATGTCATTAAGATATTTAGAAGATCAGTAAAAGACCTGAAAGTAACTATAAAATTACTTTATATTAATCAAATAGTTGAACAATCAGTAATACTTGTTATTAAGAAGCACCATTCAGCTGAGGGTAAGGAGTATTTCTTTAGCTTTACTGACTAGCCGGAGCAAATATTTAAATAATTTGAAAGATATAACTGAACAATATTTGTATGTCAAATATTGACGTTTGTGAGGTAAGTTATATAATATATTTATCATATAAATAAGAAATTCAATACCTCAAGCGAGGTTATATTACAATTGACAGGCAACGTGAGCCTTAATATTACAATTCGCACCGCAACAGGGGCAAGTAATATTACAATTGACGCGTCAACGTGGAGCTCGATAGGGCTTATATAACAAGAAAACTTTTTAGTTCATGAATTTAAGGTCAGGTTTTAAAAAACCAGCAAGAAACCTTAATAAAATGGAGGCAATTAGATTTGAACAATGTGACAATGTAACAAATATGGAAGTCAATTCAATAGTAGAGGCTAGTACATCAGGGGTTAGTACAGGGAATAGCACCACTGAAAATAATATGTTAAAATTAATGCAACAAATGATGACTCAAATGTCAACTGACATAAAAGGTGAAATGGCAAACAATAACCAGGAAATGATGACTAAAATGTCAACTAATAACCAGGAAAGTTTAAATAAAGTTAGTCAGGAAATTTTGAACAGGGTAAGTTCAGTAGAAAACATAATGTCAAACAAAATAGACACAATTGAGGCCAAATTGATGACGTTTCAAGAGGTAAATCAAATTAATATAAATAGAGTACAAGAACAGGTAGAAAACCAGTTAGTTAACAAAATAGAGCCAATTGAAAAGGAAATAGGTTTGGTTAAAGCAGGAATTGTTCGAAATAAAGTTCAGTTGGATCATTTAGAAGTGAATTTTGACAGATTGCAAAATAAAGTCGAATGTCAAATAGTAACTTTGCATGATGAAGTCAAAGATTTAAAGGAGGAAAGGCAAGTACATACAAATAGTGGTGGTAATGTCAATTTTACAGGAGGGATAATAATGCCAACAAATAGTGAGAAACCAAAATTTGATGGGAACAGGCAGGTTTTACATCCCGTCAAATTTTTGAAAAAACTTGAAAATTATTTTACTACTATGCGAATTACAGGACGACAAAGATTAAATATCGCAGTAGAATGTTTAGTAAATGAAATCAACATTTGGGCGGAAAGTCATATTAACGAATGGGCAAATTATGAAGCGTTTCGAGCTGACTTCATTAATAGGTATTGGTCACAATATATTCAAGAGAAAGCTAGGGCCGAAATTCATATACCAAGGGTATATAATCCTAAGTTTGGTAGTTTCACTAAGCATGTATGGTACTGGATAGGAAGAGTGCAATACTTAGAACCAAAAATATCCGAGGAAATCCTTGTTGAAGCGCTAAGTAAACACTTCCCTATTGACATTCAAACGGCTTTAGTAGCGTCTCAAGTCAGAAATGTAGAAAATATGTTAAAGGTATTGGAAGGTTTAGAAAATAGACAGTTTAATAGCAAATTTGACACAAGAGAAAGAATGTCAGATGGAAATCACCAGAATAATCAGATGGTAGATACACGAAATAATACAACGAACTTTGCTAACAGGAATACGAACAACTTTGGTACTAGAAATAGATTTAACAACAATTCTTATGGTCAAAGTGAAAATAATAATAGAAATGTCAGGTTTGCAAATTATGGGCAAGGTAGAGATAGGAATGCGAATACTTTTACTGTACAAACCGGCAATAATTCAAACATGCCAATACAAACTAGGAGTATTACACCTAGTAATGACCAAGTCCAGGAAAACTAAATGACCCTAGACAACAAGCTCCGATTGTTAAAAGTAGGGTTACAAAGGAGCAAGTAAATCACATAAATTTTGTACGAAATTACTTTAAGCAATGTCAAAATTCAAAAACAGTTAGAAATGTTAACAATGTAATTGATTTGGAAACTGAAGAGTTAGGGACAGAAAAAGAAGTAGTTATTCAAGAATTGCCGTATTTAAATGTTGAAATTGAGGGTATACAACAAAAACTATTGATAGATACAGGTAGTACTGTCAGTGTTATGTCAGAGGAAATGTTAGAAAGAATTTTAACAAATAATAATAAAATACCTATTTTACCAGCAATAAACTTAACAATTCAAGGTGTCACTGGGGGAATACGTAAGGTTAAAAAACAAGTGTTACTTTTGGTAGATATGGGATACTCAAAGCACCAGATAGTATTTTTGATTGTAAGTCAATTAAATACCACGTCAATACTAGGTATGGATTGGATGTACAAAGTTAAAGCTAATCTAGATTTTCATACTAAAAAGATGGAATTTATAGATCAAGACCAAAGGTATGAAGTTTCTTTTAAAAAGAATTTAAGTAGTAATAAATTAGTCTCAAACGAATTGAAATTAATAGCACCTTTAAACTGGGATATACAAAATATCAAACGATTTGATATAAACATGATTTTGTTAGAAGATGATGAAGTAAAGAAACCATTTCAATCACCAAAGGAATTAGGTTATATAGTAAACGAACAAATATCGATTAATAATATACAACATTTTATCAATAATAAGCAATTAGTTAATGTACAAGATATTTTAGAAAAATATGAGAACACATTTTCTGATAGACCTGGTTTATGTAATAAATACATATGTAAACTACAGGTAAAAGATGAAACAGTATTTGTACAGAAATCGTATCCGATACCATTTTCCAAAAGAGCAGCTGTTGAAAAGGAAATAAAAAGGATGTTAGATTTCGGTATTATAGAACATTCAAATTCACCATATTCTAATCCTATTGTAGTAGTAACAAAAAAGAATGGTTCAGTAAGGATATGTTTGGATGCAAGAAGATTAAATACAATATTGGTAGAAGACAGAGAATCACCACCGTCGATAAATGAGTTACTACAAAAATTCAACGGGGTGAAATTTTTATCATCGTTAGATTTAACTTGTGGTTATTGGCAAATAAAGCTACATGAAAGTTCAAGAAAATATACTGCTTTTCTAGTTAATGGAAGAAGTTATCATTTTAAAGTATTACCTTTTGGCTTAAATGTTTCAATTGCAGTATTCAGTAAATGTCTTGACCATGTGTTAGGTCCACAAGTTTTAAGTTTTGCAACAGTATACGTCGATGATATTCTCTTGGCTTCTAGAACACTAGAAGAACATCGAAACCAGTTAACATTGGTTTTGGAAAAATTAAAGAATGCTAACATGACTGTAAATGGTGAGAAAACAGACTTGTTAATGAATCAAATTAAATTTTTAGGATATATAATTAGTCCGCAAGGAATAGAGGTTGATCCTGAAAAAATCAAAACAATACAAGATTTTAAAGCACCGAAGAACAAAAAAGAATTACAATCTTTCTTAGGTGTATGTAATTTTTATAGAAAATTTGTAAATAACTATGCGAATTCGGTAAATAAATTAGCGCATTTATTAAAGAAAAATAATAAATGGACATGGAAAGAAGAGGAACAACAAGCATTCCAACTCATAAAGGAAAGATTTTTGAAAATAATAACTTTATCACATCCAGATTTTAATAAAACTTTTTATATTGCAACAGATGCATCGGGATGTGCATTAGGTGCACATTTATTTTAATTGAACGAAGATGGGACTACAGAAAATGTCATATTTGCCAGTAGAACATTATTAGAAGCCGAAAAGAACTATATGATTACTGAATTAGAACTATTAGCTATAGTGTTTGCATGTAAAAAATTCAGAACGTACATTTTAGGTTATGAAACTATTATTTTAACTGACCATAAAGCTCTAGAATTTTTAAATAGTTGCAAAGCTTTAAGTGCTAGATTAATGAGATGGAGTATGTATTTACAAGAATATAAATTAACCATTAAATATTGTAAAAGTAAAGATAATCTAGTAGCAGATTTCTTATCCAGGTATGTGTATGGTGATGAAAAGAAGAGTAATCCTTTAGTAGTGGCTTTAACTCAGGAATTGGTACCTAAAACACAATTACCAAGATTATTTAGTAATTTAGAAAATGATCAGAACAACGATAGAAATATAATGTGGATAAAGAATGAAATGAATACGAACAATCATGGAAAAAGGGAAGAATTGAAATTAAATTTCAAATTACATGAAAATATTTTATTTAGAAAATGTAAAAGAAGTGAAGAGTGGTGGTTAATATGCATACCAAAAATTCTAGAGAATGAATTAATAAACGAATATCACCAACTATACGGACATTTTGGAACAAAAAAATGTACGGCATTATTAAAAGAAACATGTTATATCACAAATATAAATAGGAAAGTGCATCAGGTGTTAAAGTATTGTGAATTATGTCAAAAGACTAAAATAAACAATCAAAGTCAACAGAGTACAATGAAAACTATTGAGGCATTAGAACCGTTACAACTAATATCTGTAGATTTGTTTGGGCCTTTACCTCAAGGGAGATATGGAATGACTTGTATTTTTGTAATCAAGGACATATTTACGAAATTTGTAAAACTATACGGTATTAAAAAACCAAATACTCGTACTTTATTAAATAAAATAATAAACGATTTTATAATTAATGTAGGTAAACCTATATCTATACTATCCGATCATGGATCTCAATTTACTAGCCGAATGTGGAAAGAAAAATTGCACGAGGAAGGTATCGAATGTAAATATTCAGCGGTATATCATCCACAATCTAATCCAGTTGAACGAGTTATGAGGGAATTAGGTAGGATGTTTCGATGCTATTGTAGTGAGCAACACACAAAATGGCCTAATTATGTAAAATTAATAGAAGATTGGTTCAATTGCGTAGAAAATGATACGATTGGAATGACACCATATGAACTTATGAAAGGTCAGAAACCAGATAGGTTGATAGAAAAATTAGTTAAGTTTCCTGAAAGAACTGACTTGAACTTAGAAATAAAAATAAGATTAGCACAAGAGAGATTTTTAGCAAAGGGTCAAAGACGAAAACGTAGACATGATCAAGCTATAAAACGTCCAATTAAATTTAAAAAAGGAGATTTAGTACTAGTTAGGAATCATGTTCAATCATCGACATTAGAAAGAACAATAAAAAAGTTTTTCTTGTTATATGAAGGACCTTACGAAGTAGTAAAAGAAGTAGGCGAAAACGCTTATATATTAAATTATCCAGGTCAAAATAAATATAAATATACACAAAATGTAATTAATTTGAAAAAATACCACACAAAAACGTTCAATAATGATGTACCAAATGATGTGATTGTATCTAATGTCAAAGTCAAAAATAATATTGATTGGAAAGAGGTTATGTCTTGGTATAAAAGTAAATGAATTCTTTATGTCATTGTATAACTGTCAATGAATTAATCCAATGGTGGGTTGATTAATGATTAAAGTTATACGTTAATTATTTAACAATTATTAGGTTGCAATGGTTATAGTTATTAGAATGGAGATTTAACAATTTTAAAGAAAAAGCTCTTTGCGATCTTTTGCTCTAAAATTGGAGGGAATAACTGTAATGTTACATGCAGTCTGCATGGAACATTTATTCATATAAAATATATCCAGATAGTTAATTTAAAAAGTTTAGGTACAATCGATATGTTGTGAATGGTTACGGGTAACCAAAGAGAAGTCAATAAACAGAATGATAAAAAAATTCAATTTGAAACTCGACTCGAGACGGTCATATTAAAACCGATGGTGGTTCAATTCCAACCAATTGGTATTTTTAATTGAATTTAATTAAAAGATCATTACACAGGAAGTATCTGGTAATGATATAAAATAAATTCAGCAAATCAAATCGTCTATCAAGTCGACATAATTGAAGTGTTTGCAATATCATATTGGAGTTATATTACCAAGTTAATAACTTTCAATATAATTAACGTAGAGCAGTGTTTACGTGTGTGTTGTGCATTCAATTGAGAAGTGCTATCTGGGAGATAGCAACACATCCAAAGAGCTTTTTGGAAGGGGATTGGAGATTTCAACCAGCCAGTTACTGTTAGCTGTCCTGCTTCATTTGCAGAGGAATTCTATAGGTTGCTGATCAGGTTACGCTAAAGCGACGCTAAGGTCAGTGTTTGTTTCATAACTTTTCGAACAACTTTTGGAATACTTCAAGAATATTTAAATTGTGTGTTTAATATTAGTGAACTTGTATTTAGAACTAAGAATTATTATTAATTTTCTAAATTATAATAGTGTTCTGAGTACTCGGCGATTTTAGGTAATTATATTTAGAAATTCTAACCTTTTTGATTTAATTTAAGATTGGGTATGTAAATTAGGGATTTTGGGTTTTAATATTGATTAAAAGTTATCTTAAACAAACTTGACTATCCTTACGTCATTGACAATTCAATAACATATCTGAATGTCATTAAGATATTTAGAAGATCAGTAAAAGACCTGAAAGTAACTATAAAATTACTTTATATTAATCAAATAGTTGAACAATCAGTAATACTTGTTATTAAGAAGCACCATTCAGCTGAGGGTAAGGAGTATTTCTTTAGCTTTACTGACTAGCCGGAGCAAATATTTAAATAATTAGAAAGATATAACTGAACAATATTTGTATGTCAAATATTGACGTTTGTGAGGTAAGTTATATAATATATTTATCATATAAATAAGAAATTCAATACCTCAAGCGAGGTTATATTACAATTGACAGGCAACGTGAGCCTTAATATTACAATTGGCACCGCAACAGGGGCAAATAATTATTACAGAGGCTGCGGAGACCAGCATACAATTTCAAAAAAAAACGGTGCACAGGATCTCTCTGGGACGCATTCTAAACTACGCTGTCTGGAAATTTCGCATACAGTTTCGGGCAAACGGTGGACGGTATTCTGGTACGGAAAACACATTCTCTCCTTCAAGCTTTGACTAATCGTCTACTATCTCCTGCCAAAATCCGGGTTTACGGGGACAAGGAAGCACGCTTCAAAAGGGGAATAACAGGGGAATTTATTCGCACTAACTAGGGCGGCATTCAAACTCGCATTCGGCAATCATGTATATTTACATTCCTCTAGCATCAGGTGCTTACACGGGTACCTGCAAAATTTCTACGGACGAGACATCCGAATTGTCTCGGACGGACTGCGGACTACGGACTTCTTCTGGAATTCTTCTGGCATTGCGGAAGACGGTACTACGCGGGCGGTCCGTAGTATTGTCGGGAATTAGCTAAGGTACCTCGGGGATGCAAATCCCGTACCAGCAGTGAAGCCGCTGGTCCCTGAGGGTCGCAGAAGAATTTTCTGGACTGGACGGGATCTCGGAAAGATCTTATCTGGAAAAGACAGGACCTGGACGGGAAACTCGGAATTTTAGACTGGAACATCTCGGTTTCTGTACTCTGGTAGATTTCCCTGGACGGCTAGGCTGTAACAGGTTTTGTGCATTATTACAACAAAATTTACTGGTTCGGTATTTTTTAGGGTTTTCGGTACTCAAGCACCATCTGGAGCTGCAGGTGTGTGTTTGCCAATCTATGTACATATATCTGAGTTCACGTTCCTGCTCGGAGACGCCATGTAATATTCGCCCCTGCTTATAAGGGTTGTAAAATTTCTGCGGACGGTATAGCTCATAAATCGGAGCAAAGTTCAATCGTTCGCTCAGATATACCATATATAAGCAAACACCAACGGAGTATCCTGTATAACAATTTATTTTGTGTAACTATAATACATAATTAAATATTCGTGTAATTTAAATAAATGAGATGTATATTGAACAAGATTGACGATCGTATAAAAACGCGGCTTCCTGGTGCTGGCGGCTACGGATTCTACGGACGGTAGCCGCTTCCTGGTTCTCGCGGAGACGGGCTCGTGCGCAATTCGTTCGGGGACGTCGTAAACGGTCGGGCCGCTATTTCGTAGCTCGTCGGGACGAGCGCAACGGCACAGCGCAGTTTGACAGTTTGGTTGTTTTGCTACTGGGAATTATTAACAACAATTAGTTCGACTATCTTATTTCTCACCTGGTTTGTGGAGCTACGATTTGTCGTTTAATACACTCCCCGGGGTTTTGCCTCGGTGCGGGGAAATTCTATATTGCGGCCGAAATCCAACCAGTGGTCGCGGCGCCTCGATCAGCTGAATAACCTCCAATTGTTCACGTGTTTGCGAAGCTCTGTGGAGGAGATCTTTGCGGCTTATATTCTCTAGCTCTCAGCGGATACCTGGGTGAGTTGCTAACTGTAATTCTAGTAATTAATAGCAGTAAAACGGCTCGTCCAATTTAAAGTTTTAATAATTGCGCCTGCTTAGCGAAGTATCAAATTTCAATTAATCGGGAAATTGGTATTTGGACATTTTGCTATTATAAACGGATTTCGGTTCAGGATTTTCACAGGGAAAAATAGCTGGCGTTTCAGGCGTCTTCACAGAACCACTAAATTGAACTAGCTGTCAGGAATTCTACAGATAATTAGCTGGCGTTTCAGACGTCTTCACAGAACCACTGAACTGAACTAGCTGCCAGGAATTTTACAGGATAAATTGGCTGGCGTTTCAGACGGCCGATTGAGACCACTGAATTAAACCAAGCCTCGGAACGGCTCCCTAGGTACTGGTAGAGTCGACGGGGAACCTCTTTGGACAGGACAGGATGAAGGACTGGAGGGATAATCGGAAACTAGGTACTTGCTGGGAATCTATCTGGGGAATCTCTGGGGAATCTCTTGGAAAATCTCTGTCCAAATGCGTTCTGCAAGCTCTTTTATATGGTTTGTAAAGCTATTAGGAGGGGAGGAACGGCGCGCGGTTTGCCTTTGTTCGCGCTGTTATCACAAGCGGAACTTCGGTCTGCGCTATCTTATCTTTCTGTGACACGCCGGGTTCTTGATAACGCTAAAGGTCGGCGACGTTTAAATTTGCAAATAATATTTAATATTGAATTAATCAAATTCAAACGGGAGCTAGCGTTACAATACTGCCGGCAGATTTCAGCGGCCCCGACCGAGCGAGGTTGGCGACCGACGGGCCACCGCTCGGGGACCCGCAGCGCGAGCACCGTCCGCGGCGATTGCTAAAATTATATTCGCGTCAGCGAATCGATATTGCCGGCAGATTTCAGCGGCCCCGACCGAGCGAGGTTGGCGACCGACGTATCGAAGCTCGGGGACCCGCAGCGCGAGCACCGTCCGCGGTGATCGCTAAAATTATATTCGCGTCGTCAAATCGATAATGTCAGCAGATTTCAGCGGTCCCGACCGAGCGAGATTGGCGACCGACGGGCCACCGCTCGGGGACCCGCAGCGCGAGCACCGTCCGCGGTGATCGCTAAAATTATATTCGCGTCGTCAAATCGATATTGTCAGCAGATTTCAGCGGCCCCGACCGAGCGAGATTGGCGACCGACGGGCCATTACTCGGGGACCAGCAGCGCGAGCACCGTCCGCGGTGATCGCTAAAATTATATTCGCGTCGTCAAATCGATATTGTCAGCAGATTTCAGCGGCCCCGACCGAGCGAGATTGGCGACCGACGGGCCACCGCTCGGGGACCCGCTGCGCGAGCACCGTCCGCGGTGATCGCTAAAATTATATTCGCGTCGTCAAATCGATATTGTCGGCAGATTTCAGCGGCCCCAACCGAGCGAGATTGGCAACCGACGGGCCATTGCTCGGGGACACGCTGCGCGAGTACCGTCCACGGTGATCGCTAAAATTATATTCGCGTCGTCAAATCGATATTGTCAGCAGATTTCAGCGGCCCCGACCGAGCAAGATTGGCGACCGACGGGCCACCGCTCGGGGACCCGCAGCGCGAGCACCGTCCGCGGTGATCGCTAAAATTATATTCGCGTCGGCAAATCGATATTGTCAGCAGATTTCAGCGGCCCCGACCGAGCGAGATTGGCGACCGACGGGCCATTACTCGGGGACCCGCAGCGCGAGCACCGTCCGCGGTGATCGCTAAAATTATATTCGCGTCGTCAAATCGATAATGTCAGCAGATTTTAGCGGTCCCGACCGAGCGAGATTGGCGACCGACGGGCCACCGCTCGGGGACCCGCAGCGCGAGCACCGTCCGCGGTGATCGCTAAAATTATATTCGCGTCGTCAAATCGATATTGTCAGCAGATTTCAGCGGCCCCGACCGAGCGAGATTGGCGACCGACGTTCCATTACTCGGGGACCAGCAGCGCGAGCACCGTCCGCGGTGATCGCTAAAATTATATTCGCGTCGTCAAATCGATAATGTCAGCAGATTTCAGCGGTCCCGACCGAGCGAGATTGGCGACCGACGGGCCACCGCTCGGGGACCCGCAGCGCGAGCACCGTCCGCGGTGATCGCTAAAATTATATTCGCGTCGTCAAATCGATATTGTCAGCAGATTTCAGCGGCCCCGACCGAGCGAGATTGGCGACCGACGGGCCATTACTCGGGGACCAGCAGCGCGAGCACCGTCCGCGGTAATCGCTAAAATTATATTCGCGTCGTCAAATCGATATTGTCAGCAGATTTCAGCGGCCCCGACCAAGCGAGATTGGCGACCGACGGGCCACCGCTCGGGGACCCGCTGCGCGAGCACCGTCCGCGGTGATCGCTAAAATTATATTCGCGTCGTCAAATCGATATTGTCGGCAGATTTCAGCGGCCCCAACCGAGCGAGATTGGCAACCGACGGGCCATTGCTCGGGGACACGCTGCGCGAGTACCGTCCACGGTGATCGCTAAAATTATATTCGCGTCGTCAAATCGATATTGTCAGCAGATTTCAGCGGCCCCGACCGAGCGAGATTGGCGACCGACGGGCCACCGCTCGGGGAACCGCAGCGCGAGCACCGTCCGCGGTGATCGATAAAATTATATTCGCGTCGTCAAATCGATATTGTCAGCAGATTTCAGCGGCCCCGACCTAACGAGGTTGGCTACCAACGGACCGGCGCTCGGCGACCCGCAGCGCGAACAGAGTCCGCAACGATCGCTAAAATTATATTCGCGTCGGCAAATCGATATTGTCGGCAGATTTCAGCGGCCCCGACCGAGCGAGGTTGGCGGCCATCGGACCGCCGCTCGTAAACTTGCAGCGCAAGCACCGTCTTCGGTAATCGCTAAAATTATATTCGAGTCGGCAAATCGATATTGTCGGCAGATTTCAGAGGCCCCGACCGAGCGAGATTGGCGACCAACGGGCCACCGCTCGGGGACCCGCAGCGCAAGAACCGTCAGCGGCGATCGATAAAATTATATTCGAGTCGTCAAATCGATACTGTCAGCGGATTTCAGCGGCCCCGACCGAGCGAGATTGGCGACCGACGGGCCATTGCTCGGGGACCCGCAGCGCGAGTTCCGTCCACGGTGATCGCTAAAATTATATTCGCGTCGTCAAATCGATATTGTCAGCAGATTTCAGCAGCCCCGACCGAGCGAGATTGGCGACCGACGGGCCACCGCTCGGGAACCCGCAGCGCGAACACCGTCCGCGGTGATCGCTAAAATTATATTCGCGTCGTCAAATCGATATTGTCAGCAGATTTCAGCGGCCCCGACCTAACGAGGTTGGCTACCGACGGACCGGCGCTCGGGGACCCGCAGCGCGAACAGAGTCCGCAACGATCGCTAAAATTATATTCGCGTCGGCAAATCGATATTGTCGGCAGATTTCAGCGGCCCCGACCGAGCGAGGTTGGCGGCCATCGGACCGCCGCTCGTGAACTTGCAGCGCAAGCACCGTCTTCGGTAATCGCTAAAATTATATTCGAGTCGGCAAATCGATATTGTCGGCAGATTTCAGCGGCCCCGACCGAGCGAGATTGGCGACCAACGGGCCACCGCTCGGGGACCCGCAGCGTAAGAACCGTCAGCGGCGATCGCTAAAATTATATTCGCGTCGTCAAATCGATATTGTCAGCGGATTTCAGCGGCCCCGACCGAGCGAGATTGGCGACCGACGGGCCATTGCTCGGGGACCCGCAGCGCGAGCACCGTCCGCGGTGATCGCTAAAATTATATTCGCGTCGTCAAATCGATATTGTCGGCAGATTTCAGCGGCACCGACCGAGCGAGATTGGCGACCGACGGGCCACCGCTCGGGGACCCGCAGCGCGAGCACCGTCCGTGGTGATCGCTAAAATTATATTCGCGTCGTCAAATCGATATTGTCAGCAGATTTCAGCGGCCCCGACCGAGCGAGATTGGCGACCGACGGGCCATTGCTCGGGGACCCGCAGCGCGAGCACCGTCCGCGGTGATCGCTAAAATTATATTCGCGTCGTCAAATCGATATTGTCAGCAGATTTCAGCGGCCCCGACCTAACGAGGTTGGCGACCGACGGACCGCCGCTCGGGGACCAGCAGCGCAAACACCGTCCGCGGTGATCGCTAAAATTATATTCGCGTCGGCAAATCGATATTGTCGGCAGATTTCAGCGGCCCCGACCTAACGAGGTTGGCGACCGACGGACCGCCGCTCGGGGACCCGCAGCGCAAACACCGTCCGCGGTGATCGCTAAAATTATATTCGCGTCGTCAAATCGATATTGTCAGCAGATTTCAGCGGCCCCGACCTAACGAGGTTGGCGACCGACGGACCGCCGCTCGGGGACCCGCAGCGCAAACACCGTCCGCGGTGATCGCTAAAATTATATTCGCGTCGGCAAATCGATATTGTCGGCAGATTTCAGCGGCCCCGACCTAACAAGGTTGGCGACCGACGGACCGCCGCTCGGGGACCCGCAGCGCGAGCACCGTCCGTGGTGATCGCTAAAATTATATTCGCGTCGTCAAATCGATATTGTCAGCAGATTTCAGCGGCCCCGACCGAGCGAGATTGGCGACCGACGGGCCATTGCTCGGGGACCCGCAGCGCGAGCACCGTCCGCGGTGATCGCTAAAATTATATTCGCGTCGTCAAATCGATATTGTCAGCAGATTTCAGCGGCCCCGACCTAACGAGGTTGGCGACCGACGGACCGCCGCTCGGGGACCCGCAGCGCAAACACCGTCCGCGGTAATCGCTAAAATTATATTCGCGTCGTCAAATCGTTATTGTCAGCAGATTTCAGCGGCCCCGACCTAACGAGGTTGGCGACCGACGGACCGCCGCTCGGGGACCCGCAGCGCGAACACCGTCTGCGGTGATCGCTAAAATTATATTCGCGTCGGCAAATCGATATTGTCGGCAGATTTCAGCGGATCCGACCAAGCGAGATTGGCGACCGACGGGCCCCCGCTCGGGGACCCGCAGCGCGAACACCGTCCGCGGTGATCGCTAAAATTATATTCGCGTCGGCGAATCGATTTTGTCGGCAGATTTCAGCGGCCCCGACCTAGCGAGGTTGGTAACCGATGAACCGCCGTTAGGGGACCCGCAGCTCGAACAGAGTCCGCAACGATCGCTAAAATTATATTCGCGTCAACAAATTTTAATTCTCTTCAGATTTCAGTGTTTCCGACCGAGCGAGGTTGGCGGCCATCGGACCGCCGCTCGGGAACTTGCAGCGCAAGCACCGTCTTCGGTAATCGCTAAAATTATATTCGCGTCGGCAAATCGATATTGTCGGCAGATTTCGGCGGCCCCGACAGAGCGAGATTGGCGAGCGACGGACCACCGCTCGTGGACCCGCAGCGCAAGAACCGTCTGCGGCAATCGCTAAAATTATATTCGCGTCGGCAAATCGATATTGTCGGCAGATTTCAGTGGCCCCGACCGAGCGAGGTTGGCGACCGACGGACCGCCGGCGCCGCTCGGGGACCCGCAGCGCGAACACCGTCCGCGGTGATCGCTAAATTAATTTCACGTCGGCAAATCGATATTGCCGGCAGATTTCAGCGGCTCCGACCGAGCGAGATTGGCGACCGACGGGCCACCGCTCGGGGACCCGCACCGCAAAAACCGTCATCGGTAATCGCTAAAATTATATTCGCGTCGGCAAATTGATAATGCCGGCAGATTTCAGCGGCCCCGACCGAGCGAGATTGGCGACCGACG
The DNA here is from genome assembly GCA_940337035.1 of Agriotes lineatus. NCBI lineage: Eukaryota > Metazoa > Arthropoda > Insecta > Coleoptera > Elateridae > Agriotes > Agriotes lineatus. Next base: position 80,128 of record CALNHX010004944.1, on the reverse strand, counting down.
GGCCACCGCTCGTAGACCCGCAGCGCAAAAACCGTCCGCGGCGATCGCTAAAATATACGCGTCTGCAAATCGATATTGTCGGCAGATTTCAGCGGCCTCGACCTAGCGAGGTTGGCGATTGACGGACCGCCGCTCGGGGACCCGCAGCGCGAACACGGTCCGCGGCGATCGCTAAAATTATATTCGCGTCGGCAAATCGATATTGTCGGCAGATTTCAGCGGCCCCGACCGAGCGAGGTGGGCGACCGACGGACCGCCGCTCGGGGACCCGCAGCGCGAACACCGTCCGCGGTGATCGCTAAAATTATATTCGCGTCAACAAATCGATATTGCCGGCAGATTTCAGCGGCCCCGGCCTAGCGAGGTTGGCGACCGGCGGACCGCCGCTCGGGGACCCGCAGCGGGAACACCGTCCGCGGCGATCGCTAAAATTATATTCGCGTCGGCAAATCTATATTGCCGGCAGATTTCAGCGGCCAGGGCCTAGCGAGGTTGGCGACCGACGGACCGCCGCTCGGGGACCCGCAGCGCGAACACCGTCCGCGGTGATCGCTAAAATATTCGCGTCGGCAAATTGATATTGTCGGCAGATTTCAGCGGCCCCGACCTAGCGAGGTTGGCGACCGACGGACCGCCGCTCGGGGACCCGCAGCGCGAACACGGTCCGCGGTGATCGCTAAGATTATATTCGCGTCGGCAAATCGATATTGTCGGCAGATTTTAGCGATTCCGAGCGAGCGAGGTTGGCGACCGACGGACCGTCGCTGGGGACCCGCAGCGCGAACACCGTCCGCGGTGATCGCTAAATTAATTTTACGTCGGCAAATCGATATTGCCGGCAGATTTTAGCGGCTCCGACCGAGCGAGATTGGCGACCGACGGGCCACCGCTCGGGGACCCGCAGCGCAAGAACCGTCTGCGGCGATCGCTAAAATTATATTCGCGTCGGCAAATCGATATTGTCGGCAGATTTCAGCGGCCCCGGCCGAGCGAGATTGCCGACCGACGGGCCCCCGCTCGGGGACCCGCAGCGCGAACACCGTACGCGGTGATCGCTAAAATTATATTCGCCACGGCAAATCGATATTGTCGGCTGATTTCGGCGGGCCCGACCTAGCGAGGTTGGCAACCGACGGACCGCCGCTCGGGGACCCACAGCGCGAACACCGTACGCGGTGATCGCTAAAATTATATTCGCCACGGCAAATCGATATTGTCGGCTGATTTCAGCGGCCCCGACCGAGCGAGGTTGGCGACCGACGGACCGCCGCTCGGGGACCCGCAGCGCGAACAGAGTCCGCAACGATCGCTAAAACTATATTCGCGTCGGCAAATTTTAATTCTCGTCAGATTTCAGCGTTTCCGACCGAGCGAGGTTGGCGGCCATCGGACCGCCGCTCAGGAACTTGCAACGCAAGCACCGTCTTCGGTAATCGCTAAAATTATATTCGCGTCGGCAAATCGATATTGTCGGCAGATATTAGCGGCCCCGATCGAGCGAGGTTGGCGACCGACGGACCGCCGCTCGGAGACCCGGAGCGCGAACACCGTCCGCGGTGATCGCTAAAATTATATTCGCGTCGGCAGATCGATATTGTCGGCAGATTTCAGCGGCCCCGACCGAGCGAGATTGGCGACCGACCGGCCCCCGCTCGGGGACCCGCAGCGCGAACACCGCCCGAAACGATCGCTAAAATTATATTAGCGTCGGCAAATCGATTTTGTCGTCAGATTTCAGCGTCCCCGACCTAGCGAGGTTGGCGACCGACGGACCGCCGTTCGGGGACCCGCAGCGCAAACACCGTCTGCGGTGATCGCTAAAATTATATTCTCGTCGGCAAATCGATACTGTCGGCAGATTTGAGCGGCCCCGACCAAGCGAGATTGGCGACCGACGGGCCCCCGCTCGGGGACCCGCAGCGCGAACACCGTCCGCAACGATCGCTAAAATTATATTCGCGTCGGCAAATTTTAGTTCTCGTCAGATTTCAGTGTTCCCGACCGAGCGAGGTTGGCGGCCATCGGACCGCCGCTCGGGAACTTGCAGCGCAAGCACCGTTTTCGGTAATCGCTAAAATTATATTCGCGTCGGCAAATCGATATTGTCGGCAGATTTCGGCGGCCCCGACAGAGCGAGATTGGCGAGCGACGGACCACCGCTCGGGGACCCGCAGCGCAAGAACCGTCTGCAACGATCGCTAAAATTATATTCGCGTCGGCAAATCGATATTGTCGACAGATTTCAGCGGCCCCGACCGAGCGAGACTGGCGACCGACGGACCGCCGCTCAGGGACCCGCAGCGCGAACACCGTCCGCGGCAATCGCTAAAATTATATTTGCGTCGGCAAATTTTAATTCTCGTCAGATTTCAGCGTTCCCGACGTAGCGAAGTTGGCAGCCATTGGACCGCCGCTCGGGAACTTGCAACGCAAGCTCCGTCTTCGGTAATCACTAAAATTATGTTCGCGTCGGCAAATCGATATTGTCGGCAGATTTCAGCGGCCCCGATCGAGCGAGGTTGGCGACCGACGGACCGCCGCTCGGGGACCCGCAGCGCGAACACCGTCCGCGGTAATCGCTAAAATTATATTCGGGTCGGCAGATCGATATTGTCCGCAGATTTCAGCGACCCCGACCGAGCGAGATTGGCGACCGACCGGCCCCCGCTCGGGGACCCGCAGCGCGAACACCGTCCGCGGCGATCGCTAAAATCAAATTCGCGTCGGCAAATCGATTTTGTCGGCAGATTTCAGCGGCCCCGACCTAACGAAGTTGGCGACCGACGGACCGCCGCTCGGGAACCCGCAGGGCAAACACCGTCCGTGGTGATCGCTAAAATTATATTCGCGTCGGCAAATCGATATTGTCGGCAGATTTCAGCGGCCCCGACCGAGCGAGGTTGGCGACCGACGGACCGCCGCTCGGGGACCCGCAGCGCTAACACCGTCCGCGGTGATCGCTAAATTAATTTTACGTCGGCAAATCGATATTGCTGGCAGATTTTAGCGGCTCTGACCGAGCGAGATTGGCGACCGACGGGCCACCGCTCGGGGACCCGCAGCGCAAGAACCGTCTGCGGCGATCGCTAAAATTATATTCGCGTCGACAAATCGATATTGTCGGCAGATTTCAGCGGCCCCGACCGAGCGAGATTGGCGACCGACGGGCCCCCGCTCGGGGACCCGCAGCGCGAACACCGTCCGCGGCGATCGCTAAAATATTCGCGTCGGCAAATTGATATTGTCGGCAGATTTCAGCGGCCTCGACCTAGCGAGGTTGGCGACCGACGGACCGCCGCTCGGGGACCGGCAGCGCGAACACGGTCCGCGGCGATCGCTAAGATTATATTCGCGTCGGCAAATTGATATTGTCGACAGATTTCAGCGGCCCCGACCGAGCGAGATTGGCGACCGACGGACCGCCGCTTGGGGACCCGCAACGCAAACACCGTCTGCGGTGATCGCTAAAATTATATTCGCGTCGGCAAATTGATATTTCCGGCAGATTTCAGCGGCCCCGATCGAGCGAGGTTGGCGACCGACGGACCGCCGTTCGGGGACCCGCAGCGCAAACACCGTCTGCGGTGATCGCTAAAATTATATTCGCGTCGGCAAATCGATATTGTCGGCAGATTTCAGCGGCCCCGACCAAGCGAGATTGGCGACCGACGGGCCCCCGCTCGGGGACCCGCAGCGCGAACACCGTCCGCAACGATCGCTAAAATTATATTCGCGTCGGCAAATTTTAATTCTCGTCAGATTTCAGTGTTCCCGACCGAGCGAAGTTGGCGGCCATCGGACCGCCGCTCGGGAACTTGCAGCGCAAGCACCGTCTTCGGTAATCGCTAAAATTATATTCGCGTCGGCAAATCGATATTGTCGACAGATTTCAGCGGCCCCGACCGAGCGACCTTGGCGACTGACGGGCCCCCGCTCGGGGACCCGCAGCGCGAACACCGTCCGCGGTGATCGCTAAAATTATATTCGCGTCGGCAAATCGATATTGTCGGCAGATTTCAGCGGCCCCGACCGAGCGAGATTGGCGACCGACGGACCACCGCTCGGGGACCCGCAGCGCAAGAACCGTCTGCTTCGATCGCTAAAATTATATTCGCGTCGGCAAATCGATATTGTCGACAGATTTCAGCGGCCCCGACCGAGCGAGATTGGCGACCGACGGACCGCCACTTGGGGACCCGCAGCGCAAACACCGTCCGCGGCAATCGCTAAAATTATATTCGCGTCGGCAAATTTTAATGCTCGTCAGATTTCAGCGTTCCCGACCGAGCGAGGTTGGCGGCCATCGCACCGCCGCTCGGGAACTTGCAGCGCAAGCACCGTTTTCGGTAATCGCTAAAATTATATTCGCTGCGGCAAATTGATATTGCCGGCAGATTTCAGCGGCCCCGACCAAGCGAGGTTGGCGACCGACGGACCGCCGCTCGGGGACCCGCAGCGCAAACACCGTCCGCGGCGATCGCTAAAATTCTATTCGTGTCGGCAAATCGACTTTGTCGGCAGATTTTAGCGGCCCCGACCTTGCGAGGTTGGCGACCGACGGACCGCCGTTCGGAGACCCGCAGCGCGAACAGAGTCCGCAACGATCGCTAAAATTATATTCGCGTCGGAAAATTTTAATTCTCGTCAGATTTCAGTGTTTCCGACCGAGCGAGGTTGGCGGCCATCGGACCGCCTCTTGGGAACTTGCAGCGCAAGCACCGTCTTCGGTAATCGCTAAAAATATATTCGCGTCGGCAAATCGATATTGTCGGCAGATTTCAGCGGCTCCGACCGAGCGAGATTGGCGACCCACGGACCACCACTCGGGGACCCGCAGCGCAAGTACCGTCTGCGGCGATCGCTAAAATTATATTTGCGTCGGCAAATTTTAATTCTCGTCAGATTTCAGCGTTCCCGACCGAGAGAGGTTGGCGGCCATCGGACCGCCGCTCGGGAACTTGCAGCGCAAGCACCGTCTTCGGTAATCGCTAAAATTATATTCGCGTCGGCAAATCGATATTGTCGACAGATTTCGGCGGCCCCAACAGAGCGAGATTGGCGAGCGACGGACCACCGCTCGGGGACCCGCAGCGCGAACACCGTCCGCGGCAATCGCTAAAATTATATTTGCGTCGGCAAATTTTAATTCTCGTCAAATTTTAGCGTTCCCGACCGAGCAAAGTTGGCGGCCATCGGACCGCCGCTCGGGAACTTGCAGCGCAAGCACCGTCTTCGGTAATCGCTAAAATTATATTCGCGTCGGCAAATCGATATTGTCGACAGATTTCAGCGGCCCCGACCGAGCGAGATTGGCGACCGACGGACCGCCGCTCGGGAACCCGCTGCTGGAACACCGTCCGCGGCGATCGCTAAAATTATATTCGCGGCGGCAAATCAATATTGTCGGCAGATTTTAGCGGCCCCGACCTAGCGAGGTTGGCGACCGACGGACCGCCGCTCGGGGACCCGCAGCGCGAACACCGTCCGCGGTGATCGTTAAAATTATATTCGCGTCGGCAAATCGATATTGTCGGCAAATTTCAGCGGCCCCGACCGAGCAAGGTTGGCGACCGACGGACCGCCGCTCGGGGACCCGCAGCGCGAACACCGTCCGCGGCGATCGCTAAAATATTCGCGTCGGCAAATTGATATTGTCGGCAGATTTCAGCGGTTTCGACCTAGCGAGGTTGGCGACCGACGGACCGCCGCTCGGGGACCGGCAGCGCGAACACGGTCCGCGGCGATCGCTAAGATAATATTCGCGTCGGCAAATTGATATTGTCGACAGATTTCAGCGGCCCCGACCGAGCGAGATTGGCGACCGACGGACCGCCGCTTGGGGACCCGCAACGCAAACACCGTCCGCGGTAATCGCTAAAATTATATTCGCGGCGGCAAATTGATATTTCCGGCAGATTTCAGCGGCCCCGATCGAGCGAGGTTGGCGACCGACGGACCGCCGTTCGGGGACCCGCAGCGCAAACACCGTCTGCGGTGATCGCTAAAATTATATTCGCGTCGGCAAATCGATATTGTCGGCAGATTTCAGCGGCCCCGACCAAGCGAGATTGGCGACCGACGGGCCCCCGCTCGGAGACCCGCAGCGCGAACACCGTCCGCAACGATCGCTAAAATTATATTCGCGTCGGCAAATTTTAATTCTCGTCAGATTTCAGTGTTCCCGACCGAGCGAGGTTGGCGGCCATCGGACCGCCGCTCGGGAACTTGCAGCGCAAGCACCGTCTTCGGTAATCGCTAAAATTATATTCGCGTCGGCAAATCGATATTGTCGGCAGATTTCGGCGGCCCCGACAGAGCGAGATTGGCGAGCGACGGACCACCGCTCGGGGACCCGCAGCGCAAGAACCGTCTGCGGCGATCGCTAAAATTATATTCGCTTCGGCAAATTTTAATTCTCGTCAGATTTCAGCGTTCCCGACGTAGCAAAGTTGGCGGCCATCGGACCGCCGCTCGGGAACTTGCAGCGCAAGCACCGTCTTCGGTAATCGCTAAAATTATATTCGCGTCGGCAAATCGATATTGTCGACAGATTTCAGCGGCCCCGACCGAGCGAGATTGGCGACCGACGTACCGCCGCTCGGGAACCCGCAGCTCGAACACCGTCCGCGGTGATCGCTAAAATTATATTCGCGTCGGCAAATCAACATTGTCGGCAGATTTTAGCGGCCCCGACCTTGCGAGGTTGGCGACCGACGGACCGCCGTTCGGAGACCCGCAGCGCGAACAGAGTCCGCAACGATCGCTAAAATTATATTCGCGTCGGAAAATTTTAATTCTCGTCAGATTTCAGTGTTTCCGACCGAGCGAGGTTGGCGGCCATCGGACCGCCTCTTGGGAACTTGCAGCGCAAGCACCGTCTTCGGTAATCGCTAAAAATATATTTGCGTCGGCAAATCGATATTGTCGGCAGATTTCAGCGGCTCCGACCGAGCGAGATTGGCGACCCACGGACCACCACTCGGGGACCCGCAGCGCAAGTACCGTCTGCGGCGATCGCTAAAATTATATTTGCGTCGGCAAATTTTAATTCTCGTCAGATTTCAGCGTTCCCGACCGAGAGAGGTTGGCGGCCATCGGACCGCCGCTCGGGAACTTGCAGCGCAAGCACCGTCTTCGGTAATCGCTAAAATTATATTCGCGTCGGCAAATCGATATTGTCGACAGATTTCGGCGGCCCCAACAGAGCGAGATTGGCGAGCGACGGACCACCGCTCGGGGACCCGCAGCGCGAACACCGTCCGCGGCAATCGCTAAAATTATATTTGCGTCGGCAAATTTTAATTCTCGTCAAATTTCAGCGTTCCCGACCGAACAAAGTTGGCGGCCATCGGACCGCCGCTCGGGAACTTGCAGCGCAAGCACCGTCTTCGGTAATCGCTAAAATTATATTTGCGTCGGCAAATCGATATTGTCGACAGATTTCAGCGGCCCCGACCGAGCGAGATTGGCGACCGACGTACCGCCGCTCGGGAACCCGCAGCTCGAACACCGTCCGCGGTGATCGCTAAAATTATATTCGCGTCGGCAAATCAATATTGTCGGCAGATTTTAGCGGCCCCGACCTAGCGAGGTTGGCGACTGACGGACCGCCGCTCGGGGACCCGCAGCGCGAACACCGTCCGCGGTGATCGCTATAATTATATTCGCGTCGGCAAATCGATATTGTCGGCAGATTTCGGCGGCCCCGACAGAGCGAGATTGGCGACCGACGGACCACCGCTCGGGGACCCGCAGCGCAAGAACCGTCTGCGGCAACCGCTAAAATTATATTTGCGTCGGCAAATTTTAATTCTCGTCAGATTTCAGCGTTCCCGACCGAGCGAAGTTGGCGGCCATCGGACCGCCGCTCGGGAACTTGCAGCGCAAGCACCGTCTTCGGTAATCGCTAAAATTATATTCGCGTCGGCAAATCGATATTGTCGACAGATTTCAGCGGCCCCGACCGAGCGACCTTGGCGACTGACGGACCCCCGCTCGGGGACCCGCAGCGCGAACACCGTCCGCGGCGATCGCTTAAATTATATTCGCGTCCGCAAATCGATATTGTTGGCAGATTTCAGCGGCCCCAACCTATCGAGGTTGGCGACCGACGGACCGCCGCTCGGCAACTTGCAGCGCAAGCACCGTCTTCGGTAATCGCTAAAATTATATTCGCGTCGGCAAATCGATATTGTCGGAAAATTTCAGCGGCCCCGACCGAGCAAGGTTGGCGACCGACGGACCGCCGCTCGGGGATCCGCAGCGCGATCACCGTCCGCGGTGATCGCTAAAATTATATTCGCCTCGGCAGATCGATATTGTCGGCAGATTTCAGCGGCCCCGACCGAGCGAGATTGGCGACCGACGGACCACCGCTCGGGGACCCGCAGCGCAAGTACCGTCTGCGGCGATCGCTAAAATTATATTCGCGTCGGCAAATCGATATTGTCGACAGTTTTCAGCGGCCCCGACCGAGCGAGATTGGCGACCGACGGACCGCCACTTGGGGACCCGCAGCGCAAACACCGTCCGCGGCAATCGCTAAAATTATATTCGCGTCGGCAAATTTTAATTCTCGTCAGATTTCAGCGTTCCCGACCGAGCGAGGTTGGCGACCGACGGACCGCCGCTCGGGGACCGCAGCGCGAACACCGTCTGCGGTGATCGCTAAAATTATATTCGCGTCGGCAAATTGATATTGTCGGCAGATTTCAGCGGCCCCGACCAAGCGAGATTGGCGACCGACGGACCGCCGCTCGGGGACCCGCAGCGCGAACACCGTCCGCGGGATCGCTAAAATTATATTCGCGTCGGCAAATCGATTTTGTCGGCATATTTCAGCGGCCTAGACCTTGCGAGGTTGGCGACCGACGGACCGCCGTTCGGGGACCCGCAGCGCGAACAGAGACCGCAACGATCGCTAAAATTATATTCGCGTCGGAAAATTTTAATTCTCGTCAGATTTCAGCGTTCCCGACCGAGCGAGGTTGGCGGCCATCGGACCGCCGCTCGGGAACTTGCAGCGCAAGCACCGTCTTCGGTAATCGCTAAAATTATATTCGCGGCGGCAAATTGATATTGCCGGCAGATTTCAGCGGCCCCGACCGAGCGAGGTTGGCGACCGACGGACCGCCGCTCGGGGACCGCAGCGCGAACACCGTCTGCGGTGATCGCTAAAATTATATTCGCGTCGGCAAATTGATATTGTCGGCAGATTTCAGCGGCCCCGACCAAGCGAGATTGGCGACCGACGGACCGCCGCTCTGGGACCCGCAGCGCGAACACCGTCCGCGGGATCGCTAAAATTATATTCGCGTCGGCAAATCGATTTTGTCGGCATATTTCAGCGGCCTAGACCTTGCGAGGTTGGCGACCGACGGACCGCCGTTCGGGGACCCGCAGCGCGAACAGAGACCGCAACGATCGCTAAAATTATATTCGCGTCGGCAAATTTTAATTCTCGTCAGATTTCAGCGTTCCCGACCGAGCGAGGTTGGCGGCCATCAGACCGCCGCTCGGGAACTTGCAGCGCAAGCACCGTCTTCGGTAATCGCTAAAATTATATTCGCGGCGGCAAATTGATATTGCCGGCAGATTTCAGCGGCCCCGACCGAGCGAGGCTGGCGAGCGACGGACCGCCGCTCGGGGACCGCAGCGCGAACACCGTCTGCGGTGATCGCTAAAATTATATTTGCGTCGGCAAATTGATATTGTCGGCAGATTTCAGCGGCCCCGACCAAGCGAGATTGGCGACCGACGGACCGCCGCTCGGGGACCCGCAGCGCAAGAACCGTCTGCTTCGATCGCTAAAATTATATTCGCGTCGGCAAATCGATATTGTCGGCAGATTTCAGCGTTCCCGACCGAGCGAGGTTGGCGGCCATCAGACCGCCGCTCGGGAACTTGCAGCGCAAGCACCGTCTTCGGTAATCGCTAAAATTATATTCGCGTCGGCAAATCGATATTGTCGACAGTTTTCAGCGGCCCCGACCGAGCGAGATTGGCGACCGACGGACCGCCACTTGAGGACCCGCAGCGCAAACACCGTCCGCGGCAATCGCTAAAATTATATTCGCGTCGGCAAATTTTAATTCTCGTCAGATTTCAGCGTTCCCGACCGAGCGAGGTTGGCGGCCATCGGACCGCCGCTCGGGAACTTGCAGCGCAAGCACCGTCCGCGGGATCGCTAAAATTATATTCGCGTCGGCAAATCGATTTTGTCGGCATATTTCAGCGGCCTAGACCTTGCGAGGTTGGCGACCGACGGACCGCCGTTCGGGGACCCGCAGCGCGAACAGAGACCGCAACGATCGCTAAAATTATATTCGCGTCGGAAAATTTTAATTCTCGTCAGATTTCAGTGTTTCCGACCGAGCGAGGTTGGCGGCCATCGGACCGCCTCTTGGGAACTTGCAGCGCAAGCACCGTCTTCGGTAATCGCTAAAATTATATTCGCGTGGGCAAATCGATATTGTCGGCAGATTTAAGCGGCTCTGACCGAGCGAGATTGGCGACCCACGGACCACCGCTCGGGGAACCGCAGCGCAAGTACCGTCTGCGGCGATCGCTAAAATTATATTTGCGTCGGCAAATTTTAATTCTCGTCAGATTTCAGCGTTCCCGACCGAGCAAAGTTGGCGGCCATCGGACCGCCGCTCGGGAACTTGCAGCGCAAGCACCGTCTTCGGTAATCGCTAAAATTATATTCGCGTCGGCAAATCGATATTGTCGACAGATTTCAGCGGCCCCGACCGAGCGAGATTGGCGACCGACGGACCGCCGCTCGGGAACCCGCAGCTCGAACACCGTCCGCGGCGATCGCTAAAATTATATTCGCGGCGGCAAATCAATATTGTCGGCAGATGTTAGCGGCCCCGACCTAGCGAGGTTGGCGACCGACGGACCGCCGCTCGGGGACCCGCAGCGCGAACACCGTCCGCGGCGATCGCTAAAATCATATTCGCGGCGGCAAATCGATATTGTCGGCAGATTTCAGCGGCCCCGACCTAACGAGGTTGGCGACCGACGGACCGCCGCTCGGGGACCCGCAGCGCAAACACCGTCCGCGGTGATCGCTAAAATTATATTCGCGTCGGCAAATCGATATTGTCGGCAGATTTCAGCGGCCCCGACCGAGCGAGGTTGGCGGCCATCGAACCGCCGCTTGTGAACTTGCAGCGCAAGCACCGTCTTTGGTAATCTCTAAAATTATATTCGCGTCGGCAAATCGATATTGTCGGCAGATTTCAGCGGCCCCGACCGAGCGAGATTGGCGACCGACGGGCCACCGCTCGGGGACCCGCAGCGCAAACACCGTCCGCGGCAATCGCTAAACTATATTCGCGTCGGCATATTTTAATTCTCGTCAGATTTCAGCGTTCCCGACCGAGCGAGGTTGGTGGACATCGGACCGCCGCTCGGGAACTTGCAGCGCAAGCACCGTCTTCGGTAATCGCTAAAATTATATTCGCGTGGGCAAATCGATATTGTCGACAGATTTCAGCGGCCCCGACCGAGCGAGATTGGCGACCGACGGACCGCCGCTCGGGGACCCGCAGCGCGAACACCGTCCGCGGCAATCGCTAAAATTATATTCGCGTCGGCATATTTTAATTCTTGTCAGATTTCAGCGTTCCCGACCGAGCAAGGTTGGCGGCCATCGGACCGCCGCTCGGGAACTTGCAGCGCAAGCACCGTCTTCGGTAATCGCTAAAATCATATTCGCGGCGGCAAATTGATATTGCCTGAAGATTTCAGCGGCCCCGACCGAGCCAGGTTGGCGACCGACGGACCGCCGCTCGGGGACCCGCAGCGCGAACACCGTCTGCGGTGATCGCTAAAATTATATTCGCGTCGGCAAATCGATATTGCCGGCAGATTTAAGCGGCCCCGACCGAGCGAGATTGGCGACCGACGGACCACCGCTCGGGGACCCGCAGAGCAAGTACCGTCTGCGGCGATCGCTAAAATTATATTCGCGTCGGCAAATCGCTATTCTCGACAGATTTCAGCGGCCCCGACCGAGCGAGATTGGCGACCGACGGACCGCCGCTCGGGGACCCGCAGCGCGAACACCGTCCGCGGCAATCGCTAAAATTATATTTGCGTCGGCAAATTTTAATTCTCGTCAGATTTCAGCGTTCCCGACCGAGCGAGGTTGGCGGCCATCGAACCGCCGCTCGGGAACTTGCAGCGCAAGCACCGTCCGCGGCGATCGCTAAATTTATAATCGCGTCGGCAAATCGATATTGTCGGCAGATTTCAGCGGCCCCGACCTAGCGAGGTTGGCGACCGACGGACCGCCGCTCGGGAACCCGCAGCGCGAACACCGTCCGCGGTGATCGCTAAAATTATATTCGCGACGGCAGATCGATATTGTCGGCAGATTTCAGCGGCCCCGGCCGAGCGAAGTTGGCGACCGACGAACCGCCGCTCGTGGACCCGCAGCGCAAACACCGTCCGCGGCGATCGCTAAAATTATATTCGCGTCGGCAAATCGATATTGTCGGCAGATTTCAGCGGCCCCGACCTAGCGAGGTTGGCGACCGACGGACCGCCGCTCGGGGACCCGCAGCGCAAACACCGTCCGCGGTGATCGCTAAAATTATATTCGCGTCGGCAAATCGATATTGTCGGCAGATTTCAGCGGCCCCGACCGAGCGACGTTGGCGGCCATCGAACCGCCGCTTGTGAACTTGCAGCGCAAGCACCGTCTTTGGTAATCTCTAAAATTATATTCGCGTCGGCAAATCGATATTGTCGGCAGATTTCAGCGGCCCCGACCGAGCGAGGTTGGCGACCGACAGGCCACCGCTCGGGGACCCGCAGCGCAAACACCGTCCGCGGCAATCGCTAAACTATATTCGCGTCGGCATATTTTAATTCTCGTCAGATTTCAGCGTTCCCGACCGAGCGAGGTTGGTGGACATCGGACCGTCGCTCGGGAACTTGCAGCGCAAGCACCGTCTTCGGTAATCGCTAAAATTATATTCGCGTGGGCAAATCGATATTGTCGACAGATTTCAGCGGCCCCGACCGAGCGAGATTGGCGACCGACGGACCGCCGCTCGGGGACCCGCAGCGCGAACACCGTCCGCGGCAATCGCTAAAATTATATTCGCGTCGGCATATTTTAATTCTCGTCAGATTTCAGCGTTCCCGACCGAGCGAGATTGGCGACCGACGGACCACCGCTCGGGGACCCGCAGCGCAAGTACCGTCTGCGGCGATCGCTAAAATTATATTTGCGTCGGCAAATTTTAATTCTCGTCAGATTTCAGCGTTCCCGACCGAGCAAAGTTGGCGGCCATCGGACCGCCTCTTGCGAACTTGCAGCGCAAGCACCGTCTTCGGTAATCGCTAAAATTATATTCGCGTGGACAAATCGATATTGTCGGCAGATTTAAGCGGCTCTGACCGAGCGAGATTGGCGACCCACGAACCACCGCTCGGGGAACCGCAGCGCAAGTACCGTCTGCGGCGATCGCTAAAATTATATTTGCGTCGGCAAATTTTAATTCTCGTCAGATTTCAGCGTTCCCGACCGAGCAAAGTTGGCGGCCATCGGACCGCCGCTCGGGAACTTGCAGCGCAAGCAACGTCTTCGGTAATCGCTAAAATTATATTCGCGTCGGCAAATCGATATTGTCGACAGATTTCAGCGGCCCCGACCGAGCGAGGTTGGCGGCCATCGAACCGCCGCTTGTGAACTTGCAGCGCAAGCACCGTCTTTGGTAATCTCTAAAATTATATTCGCGTCGGCAAATCGATATTGTCGGCAGATTTCAGCGGCCCCGACCGAGCGAGGTTGGCGACCGACGGGCCACCGCTCGGGGACCCGCAGCGCAAACACCGACCGCGGCAATCGCTAAACTATATTCGCGTCGGCATATTTTAATTCTCGTCAGATTTCAGCGTTCCCGACCGAGCGAGGTTGGTGGACATCGGACCGTCGCTCGGGAACTTGCAGCGCAAGCACCGTCTTCGGTAATCGCTAAAATTATATTCGCGTGGGCAAATCGATATTGTCGACAGATTTAAGCGGCCCCGACCGAGCGAGATTGGCGACCGACGGACCGCCGCTCGGGGACCCGCAGCGCGAACACCGTCCGCGGCAATCGCTAAAATTATATTCGCGTCGGCATATTTTAATTCTCGTCAGATTTCAGCGTTCCCGACCGAGCAAGGTTGGCGGCCATCGGACCGCCGCTCGGGAACTTGCAGCGCAAGCACCGTCTTCGGTAATCGCTAAAATCATATTCGCGGCGGCAAATTGATATTGCCTGAAGATTTCAGCGGCCCCGACCGAGCCAGGTTGGCGACCGACGGACCGCCGCTCGGGGACCCGCAGCGCGAACACCGTCCGCGGCAATCGCTAAAATTATATTTGCGTCGGCAAATCGATATTGCCGGCAGATTTAAGCGGCCCCGACCGAGCGAGATTGGCGACCGACGGACCACCGCTCGGGGACCCGCAGAGCAAGTACCGTCTGCGGCGATCGCTAAAATTATATTCGCGTCGGCAAATCGCTATTCTCGACAGATTTCAGCGGCCCCGACCGAGCGAGATTGGCGACCGACGGACCGCCGCTCGGGGACCCGCAGCGCGAACACCGTCCGCGGCAATCGCTAAAATTATATTTGCGTCGGCAAATTTTAATTCTCGTCAGATTTCAGCGTTCCCGACCGAGCGAGGTTGGCGGCCATCGAACCGCCGCTCGGGAACTTGCAGCGCAAGCACCGTCCGCGGCGATCGCTAAATTTATAATCGCGTCGGCAAATCGATATTGTCGGCAGATTTCAGCGGCCTCGACCTAGCGAGGTTGGCGACCGACGGACCGCCGCTCGGGAACCCGCAGCGCGAACACCGCCCGCGGTGATCGCTAAAATTATATTCGCGACGGCAGATCGATATTGTCGGCAGATTTCAGCGGCCCCGGCCGAGCGAAGTTGGCGACCGACGAACCGCCGCTCGTGGACCCGCAGCGCAAACACCGTCCGCGGCGATCGCTAAAATTATATCCGCGACGGCAAATCGATATTGTCGGCAGATTTCAGCGGTCCCGACCTAGCGAGGTTGGCGACCGACGGACCGCCGCTCGGGAACCCGCAGCGCGAACACCGCCCGCGGTGATCGCTAAAATTATATTCGCGACGGCAGATCGATATTGTCGGCAGATTTCAGCGGCCCCGGCCGAGCGAAGTTGGCGACCGACGAACCGCCGCTCGGGGACCCGCAGCGCAAACAGAGTCCGCAACGATCGCTAAAATTATATTCGCGTCGGCAAATTTTAATTCTCGTCAGATTTCAGCGTTCCCGATCGAGCGAGGTTGGCGGCCATCGGACCGTCGCTCGGGAACTTGCAGCGCAAGCAATGTCTTCGGTAATCGCTAAAATTATATTCGTGGCGGCAAATCGATATTGTCGGCAGATTTCATCGGCCCCGACCGAGCGAGATTGGCGACCGACGGGCAACCGCTCGGGGACCCGCAGCGCGAACACGGTCCGCCGCGATTACTAAAATTATATTCGCGTCGGCAAATCGATATTGTCGGCAGATTTCTGCGGCCCCGACCAAGCGAGGTTGCGACCGACGGACCTCCGCTCGGGGACCCGCAACGCGAACACAGTCCGCGGCAATCGTTAAAATTATATTCGCGACGGCAAATCGATATTGTCGGCAAATTTCTGCGGCCCCGACCGAGCGAGATTGACGACCGACGGGCCCCCGCTCGGGGACCCGCAGCGCGAACACCGTCCGCGGCGATCGCTAAAATTATATTCGCGTCCGCAAATCGATATTGTCGGCAGATTTCAGCGGCCCCGACCTAGCGAGGTTGGCGACCGACGGACCGCCGCTCGGGGACCCGCAGCGCGAACACAGTCCGCTGCAATCGCTAAAATTATATTCGCGTCGGCAAATTTTAATTCTCGTCAGATTTCAGCGTTCCCGACCGAGCGAGGTTGGCGGCCATCGAACCGCCGCTCGGGAACTTGCAGTGCGAGCACCGTTTTCGGTAATCGCTAAAATTATATTCGCGTCGGCAAATTGATATTGCCGGCAAATTTCAGCGGCCCCGACCGAGCGAGGTTGGCGACCGACGTGCCTCCGCTCGGGGACTCGCAACGCGAGCACCGTCCGCGGTAATCGCTAAATTAATTTTACGTCGGCAAATCGATATTGCCGGCAGATTTCAGCGGCCCCGACTGAGCGAAATTGGCGACCGATGGACCGCCGCTCGGGGACCCGCAGCGCGAACACCGTCCGCGGAGATCGCTAAAATTATATTCGCGTCGGCGTATTGTAATTCTCGGCAGATTTCAACGGTCCCGGCCGAGCGAGGTTGGCGGCCATCGGACCGCCGCTCGGAAACCCGAGGCGCGAACACCGCCCGCGTCGATCGCTAAAATTATATTCGCGTCGGCAAATCGATATTGCCGGCAGATTTCAGCGGCCCCGACCGAGCGAGGTTGGCGACCGACGGGACACCGCTCGGGGACCCGCGGCGCAAGAACCGTTTGCGGCGATCGCTAAAATTATATTCGCATCGGCAAATCGATATTGTCGGCAGATTTCAGCGGCCCCGACCGAGCGAGATTGGTGACCGACGGGCCCCCGCTCGGGGACCTACAGCGCGAACACTGTCCGCGGCGATCGCTAAAATTATATTTGCGTCGGCAAATCGATATTGTCAGCAGATTTTAGCGGCCCCGACCTAGCGAGGTTGGCGACCGACGAACCGCCGCTCGGGGACCCGCAGCGCGAACACCGTCCGCCGTGATCGCTAAAATTATATTCGCGTCGGCAAATCGATATTGCCGGCAGATTTCAGCGACTCCGACCGAGCGAGGTTGGCGGCCGACGGGCCACCGCTCGGGGAATCGCAGCGCGAACACCGTCCGCGGTGATCGCTAAAATTATATTCGCGTCGGCAAATCGTTGTTGCCGGCAGATTTCAGCGGCCCCGACCTAGCGAGGTTGGCGACCGACGGGCTACCGCTCGGGAACCCGCGGCGCAAGAACCGTTTGCGGCGATCGCTAAAATTATATTCGCATCGGCAAATCGATATTGTCGGCACATTTCAGCGGCCCCGACCGAGCGAGATTGGCGACCGACGGGCCCCCGCTCGGGGACCCGCAGCGCGAAAACTGTCCGCGGCGATCGCTAAAATTATATTTGCGTCGGCAAATCGATATTGTCGGCAGATTTCAGCGGCCCCGACCTAACGAGGTTGGCGACCGACAAACCGCCGCTCGGGGACCCGCAGCGCGAACACCGTCCGCGGTGATCGCTAAAATTATATTCGCGTCGGCAAATCGATATTGTCAGCAGATTTCAGCGGCCCCGACCGAGCGAGGTTGGCAACCGACGGACCGCCGCTCGGGGACCCGCAGCGCGAACACAGTCCGCTGCAATCGCTAAAATTATATTCGCGTCTGCAAATTTTAATTCTCGTCAGATTTCAGCGTTCCCGACCGAGCGAAGTTGGCGGCCATCGAACCGCCGCTCGGGAGCTTGCAGCGCGAGCACCGTTTTTTGTAATCGCTAAAATTATATTCGCGTCGGCAAATTGATATTGCCGGCAAATTTCAGCGGCCCCGACCGAGCGAGATTGGCCACCGACGGGCCACCGCTCGGGGACCCGCGGCGCAAGAACCGTTTGCGGCGACCGCTAAAATTATATTCGCATCGGCAAAACGATATTGCCGGCAGATTTCAGCGGCCCCGACCGAGCGAGGTTGGCGGCCATCGAACCGCCGCTCGGGAACTTGCAGCGCGAGCACCGTTTTCGGTAATCGCTAAAATTATATTCGCGTCGGCAAATTGATATTGACGGCAAATTTCAGCGGCCCCGACAGAGCGAGGTTGGCGACCGACGTGCCTCCGCTCGGGGACTCGCAACGCGAGCACCGTCCGCGGTAATCGCTAAATTAATTTTACGTCGGCGAATCGTTATTGCCGGCAGATTTCAGCGGCCCCGACTGAGCGAAATTGGCGACCGATGGACCGCCGCTCGGGGACCCGCAGCGCGAACACCGTCCGCGGAGATCGCTAAAATTATATTCGCGTCGGCGTATTGTAATTCTCGGCAGATTTCAGCGGTCCCGGCCGAGCGAGGTTGGCGACCGACGGACCGCCGCTCGGAAACCCGAGGCGCGAACACCGCCCGCGTCGATCGCTAAAATTATATTCGCGTCGGCAAATCGATATTGCCGGCAGATTTCAGCGACCCCGACCGAGCGAGGTTGGCGACCGACGGACCGCCGCTCGGGGACCCGCAGCGCAAGAACCGTCTGCGGCGATCGCTAAAATTATATTCGCGTCGGCAAATCGATATTGTCGGCAGATTTCAGCGGTCCCGGCCGAGCGAGGTTGGCGGCCATCGGACCGCCGCTCGGAAACCCGAGGCGCGAACACCGCCCGCGTCAATCGCTAAAATTATATTCGCGTCGGCAAATCGATATTGCCGGCAGACTTCAGCGGCCCCGACCGAGCGAGGTTGGCGACCGACGGGCCCCCGCTCGGGGACCCGCAGCGCGAACACTGTCCGCTACGATCGCTAAAATTATATTTGCGTCGGCAAATCGATATTGTCGGCAGATTTCAGCGGCCCCGACCTAGCGAGGTTGGCGACCGACGGACCGCCGCTCGGGGACCCGTAGCGCGAACACCGTCCGCGGTGATCGCTAAAATTATATTCGCGTCGGCAAATTTAAATTCTCTTCAGATTTCAGCGTTCCCGACCGAGCGAAGTTGGCGGCCATCGAACCGCCGCTCGGGAACTTGCAGCGCGAGCACCGTTTTCGGTAATCGCTAAAATTATATTCGCGTCGGCAAATTGATATTGCCGGCAAATTTCAGCGGCCCCGACCGAGCGAGATTGGCGACCGACGGGCCACCGCTCGGGGACCCGCAGCGCAAACACCGTCCGCGGTAATCGCTAAAATTATATTCGCGTTGGCAAATCGATATTGCCCACAGATTTTAGCGGCCCGGAGCGAGCGAGTTTGGCGACCGATGGACCGCCGCTCGGTGACGCGCTGCGCGAACACCGTCCGCGGTGATTGCTAAAATTATATTCGCGTCGGCAAATCGATATTGCCCGCAGATTTCAGCGGCCCTGAGCGAGCGAGGTTGGCCACCGATGGAAGGCCGCTCAGGAACCCGCTGCGCGAGCACCGTCTGCGGCGATCGATAAAATTCTATTCGCGTCAAAGAATCGAAATTCTTGGCAAATTTCAGCGGCCTTCCGTTGCAATCGCCAAGATCAACGGACAGCCCGCATTAATCGCGGCTGTTCGCATCGATCGTTTTTACGATTCCGGCGAGGAGTGAGACCAATGTAATTATTTGGCGACGGTTACGCGGGGAGACGAGGCCGTTTAGACTTTGCTCTTGTGTTCTTTCTCCCCGTTGACGACCTGAACGATAGATTACATCCCACTGTACGGATATCGCGCTGCTTGTAAATTCCTATGCCCCGGCTCTCGCAAAAATGTTTTGGTGGTTTCGTAGCAAATACTGCACAAAATTAGAGGGGCCGGGCTAGGATTTTTCGAGCGGAGAAGCTTTCTCGGCGATGTTTTTACGATTTCGGCGAGAAGAGAAACCACTGTAATTTCTAGAAACTCTCAGCCTTTGCCAGCACTAGCGATCGATGTTCGGTTCTGCGCAGCGTGTGCGCGGGTGTCTAGCGTCGCGTCTTAAAATTGCATCAGCGGCCCAGGAAGCGGACGACTAGTAAATCGAGGCGGCACTTCGGAGAGCTCTTTTCGGCCCGACGAAGGAATCCCCGGTTAATACTTTCAATAGCTCACCGCTTTCCGTGCGAAAATATGTTTCGACGACGAGTGACCCAAACGACAAACCGCTTGAGAGTGCAGCGCGTCGTCGTCGTCCTCGTGGTCTAAACGCACAGTCCCGACGATGTCGAGAGACAAACTCCGCCGCTTTCAATCCAGCTACGACAAATACGATGAGAGAGAGAGAGTACGTAAGAGATTATTTTTTCGGAGAGGTAAAGATCCTTCAAGGACTTTGCGCCGATCCTCAGGGAACGGACATAGTTTTACGATTTGAAGAGAGCGCGGTGTGTCTCTTTCTCGCGGAGTTTCGTATTCGCAGCTTCGGCTCTCTAGCGCGTTCACGTGTACTTTTCGGGAGCTCCGGCGTCCGACCGCGTGCGCCGCGCGCGAAATAAGACTTCGAACGACCGTCGAACGAACGACCGAGGGGTGCGCCGATGTCGTTTTCGAAAGGCGCGTGTAGTTCTCTGGTTGATCCTGCCAGTAGTCATATACTTGTCTCAAATATTAAGCCATGCATGTCTCAGTACAAGTCGAATTAAGGTAAAACCGCGAAAGGCTCATTGAATCAGTTATGGTTCCTTAGATCGTACCCACATTTACTTGGATAACTGTGGTAATTCTAGAGCTAATACATTCAAACAGAGCTCCGACCAGAAACGGAAGGAGTGCTTTTATTAAATCAAAACCAATCGGCGGTGGTCGCCTCGCGCGTCCGTCGTCGTTTGCCCTGGCAAATCTGAATAACTTTGCCTCGCGCCGGCGACGCATTTTTCAAATGTCTACCTTATCAACTTCGATGGTAGGTTCCGTGCCTACCATGGTAGTAACGGGGAATCATGGTTCGATTCCACAGAGGGAGCCTGAGAAACGGCTACCACATCCAAGGAACGCAGCAGGCGGGCAAATTACCCACTCCCGGCACGGGGAGGTAGTGACGAAAAATAACGATACGGGACTCATTCGAGGCTCCATAATCGAAATGAGCACACTCTAAACTTTTTAACGAGGATCAATTGGAGGGCAAGTCTGGTGCCTGCAGCCGCGGTAATTCCAGCCCCAATAGCATATATTAAAGTTGTTGCGGTTAAAAAGCTCGCAGTCGAATCTGTGTCCCGCGCCGCCGGTGCATCGCTCGCGGTGTTTAACTGGCGTGTTTACGCGGGACGTCCTGTCGAGGCGGGCCGGCACGTTTACTTTGAACAAATTAGAGTGCTTAAAGCAGGCTAAAACTTTGCCTGAATACCGTGTGCATATAATAATGGAATAAGACCTCGGTTCTATTTTGTTGGTTTTTGGAACCCCGAGGTAATGATTAATAGAAACGGATGGGGGCATTCGTATTGCGACGTTAGAGGTAAAATTCTTGGATTGTCGCAAGACGGACCGAAGCGAAAGCATTTGCCAAAAACGCTTTCATTGATCAAGAGCGAAAGTTAGAGGTTTGAAGGCGATCAGATACCGCCCTAGTTCTAACCATAAACAATGCCAGCTAGCGATCCGCCGACGTTCCTCCGATACTCGGCGGGCAGCTTCCGGGAAACCGAAGCTTTTGGGTTCTGGGGGAAGTATGGGTGCAAAGCTGAAACTTAAAGGAATTGTCGGAAGGGCACCGCCAGGAGTGGATCCTGCGGCTTAATTTGACTCAACACGGGAAACCTCACCAGGCCCGAACACAGAAAGGATTGACAGATTGAGAGCTCGTTCTTGATTCAGTGGCTGGTGGTGCATGGCCGTTATTAGTTGGTAGAGCAATTTGTCTGGTTAATTCCGATAACAAACGAGACTCTAGCCTGCTAAATAAGCGTATTTCCAACATCTCGAAGACCCGCCGGCTTGGCGCGTTCGGGCGACGATGTGCGCTCCTGGTTTTTACTGTCGGGGTACAAACAATTCTTTTTAGAGGGACAGGCGGCTTCTAGCCGCACGAGATTAAGCAATCACGGGTCTGTGATACCCTTAAATGTTCTGGGCCGCACGCGCGCTACACTAAAGGAATCAGCGTGTCCCGCCTGGCCGAGAGGCCCGGGTAACCCGCTAAACCCCTTTCGTGCTAGGGAATGGGGCTTCCAACTGTTCCCCATAAACGAGGAATTCCCAGTAAGCGCGAGTTATAAGTTCGCGTTGATTACGTCCCTGCCCTTTGTACACACCGCCCATTGCTACTACCGATTGAATAATTTAGTGAGATTTTCGGACCGGTACGCGGTGGCGTTTTGACGTCGCGGATGCTGCTGGAAAGATGACCCAACTTAATCACTTAGAAAAAGTAAAAGTCGTAACAAGGTTTCCGTAGGTGAACCTGAGGAAGGATCATTAACGAAACGCAAGCGAAAGGTTCGCTACAGAAGCGGTTTCGTTTGTGGTTGCATAGACTGTGCGTCTACTAATAATGATGTCGATTCAGGAAGCTCCCAAGGAGCCTAGAGATGTCAACGACGACAAGTCGGCGGTCTTCGGACCGCCGCGAAATTCTGTGCCGTGCGCGATTCCCACGAGAAAGACCTCCCGCGCGACGCCCTTTCTGGGCGACGCCAGGTCCGGAGTGTCGGCCGCCGGTCGTGCGTCGCTCGCTTGCCCAGCGGCGGCGGGTTTGTCAAACTTTGTAGCGTCGTACGTTGTCGTTCCGCACGTATGCCTTGGCAAACGTGCCGGCTATGATCCGGTACGAGAGGATCTGTAGAAGTTTATAGTCTTCGTTGCAAACCGACAACGGGGTCTCCGCCTCGCGCCCGCCCGCGCGTACCATTGCGGAAAAAATAATTCGCACGGCTTCGATAGAAAGTGGGCTGAATTTCAAAAATTTTATTGTATTGAACCTCTCTTCAATGTCAGAATTGATTAATGTCACAAAGTTCAGGGGCGCGCGTAGATTCTGTTTAATGCTTTTAATAAAAAACGAGGTGCGAATTTAAATCAAATAAAACAACGTGTAGATGATAGAAGGCATTTTTATAGAAAGTTTAAACAATGTTTTCGTTAATTCAAAGCTTTGAACTTGGCATTTAATATTTAGTAGAACCTCCATTTTGTTCTAGAAGAGTGGCAAGTCTGCGGTTCATGCTTCCTGCCAAACTTTGGGTGTATACCCGCGTAAGGGTGGCCCACTCGTTTCGGATTGTCCGAATAAGCTCCTCGCGATTTCGAGGTCGAAAATCGTCCCTATAAATATTTTTTATCATATAACCCTAAAAGTTTTCCATTGGGTTCATATCCGGGCTTCGAGAGGGCCACGGAAGAACAGTTATTTCGTTGTCCTCCATCCATACCCTAACAACCCTTGCCGTATGCACAGGGGAAATTGTCCTATTAAAAAATATATATTAGATGCATTATTGAGAAAGAAAAACCATTTGGTCCAACCTGTTGAAAGACAAAATCATCGTCAGGGAATCCTTCTCTTGCGGATGGAAGCATAACGTCTCTCAAAACTTCTATATACTTTTCGCCAGTTAGACGGCCGTCTATAATATGAAGAGGGCCAGGCTCATCGCTGGAGAACCAAGCCCAGACATGGACCGAAAACCTTCCACTTTGCTGATGTTTGTGCAAATAGTTTTATTCGAACCGTTGATTTCTGGGGCGGTAAACTCTTAAAATGGCGTTGTTTTGCGGATTGAAACACTTTCTCGTCACTGAATATCACTTTGTTCCAGACATCGTTGTCTCGGTTGATATATTCATGGGCAAAGTCCATTCTTCTAACCATATTTTCTTCAGACAAGAGGGGTTTTCATGCCGCTACAGAGTTTCTTAAACCAGATTGTCTTGTACGACTTTTCGCAGTTCTGATACCGGCGGGAAAGTCAGTTTCTTCCCTAGCTTCAACTGCCGTGGTAAAGGGATGGTTCCTAACGTAGTTTGCCAGAGCATCGTCCTCCTCCTGAGCGGACTTCTTTTTCCGGCCTGCACCAGCAACACGTGTCAAGGAGTGCGTTGCGTTCCACCTACGTTTCAAACTCATAATTGTGGACTTATTAGAACCCAAATGCTCTGCCACCCTCTGCAAGGACCATCCCTCCTCCAGTTTCGCAATATCGATTGCTTTTTCAGCTTCTGACAATACGTGATACGGCATTTTGACAGTGTCACTTTCATAAAGCCACTGCGATAAGCATCGTTTGCACTAGGAAAATTTGCCGTGCGAATTATTTTTTCCGCAATAGTACCTGCGGCGGCGGCGTTTCGGTAACTTTCGTCTTGCACTACGATCTCTCCTAGATACTTATTATGCGCAAACATTGTGGGATAGATGGCAGCAAAGGGCCGAGCGTAGAGAGGCTAATAAAGGTTAAGTATGGCAATGAAGCGTTTAAACGCAAACACATATAAATGAAAGGTGCAGTATAAAGGCATTAACCTAAAAAGCCGGCCCGCTCTCGAGGGGCGATAAATAATATTAAGTGTACGATTAATGACAGATTTGAAAAACTCGCGCGGACAAGGAGAGGGCGAAGAGATGACCGGTCCCCCGTCGTCGAAGAAGTAACCCACGAGAGCGATGGGAGAAACGTTGCAGAGATAGGCACTACTATCTTCTCGCACTTCGAGCTCCCCTTCGATGCTAGCGTGTCACGCTGATGATCTATACGAATGAAGCGAGCTGAAGGTTATAACTCAAAGATTATTGTTTAAAGGCAGCAAACCCATAGACGGCAGGTCTAGAGGCAATTAACCTGAAGTCCATCCGAGGCAATAATAAAGATGCAGTGCACGAAAGGAAAGGTAGTCGCCGAAAAGCAAACCCACGAGAGCGTTGGGAGAAACTTTGCAGAGATAGGCACTACTCTCTTCTCGCACTTCGAACTCCCCTCCGATGCTAGCGTGTCACGCTGATGATCTATACGAATGGAGCGATCTGAAGGTTATAACCCAAAGATTATAGTTTAAAAGCAGCAAACCCACAGAGGGCAGTTCTAGAGGCAATTAACCTAAAGTCCGCCCGAGACAATAATAAAGATGCAATTCACGCACGGAGAGCGAATCGTCAAAAAGCGAACCCACGAGAGCGTTGGGAGAAACGTTGCGCGCAAAAGCGAGTTGCTGAGCGAGACCCGATCGGAGATCGATACTTGCGCCAGCGCCGAAACGCAACGTTACAAACTTAAGAGCAAAGACTGAACAAACCGCTGTCGCGTAAGTGGCGAGACGCGATCGCTTCTCGGATGGTGTGGGGCCGAAATAGGGTTGCCGGAGACGGAGAGCGTAACGGAGGGTTCGTGACGGTGAGCCGTCGTCGTCCCTCTTCATCCGGCTAGTACCGGTCCGCGGGACCGCGACGATAACCCGAAAGTAAGCTTGCAAGCGAGTCCGTCGAAGCCGAGCGGGTACCTGTTTACGAAACCGGCCCAAGACTTCCTGCCGGTCACTCGGTCGTCGAAGATTTTCGCCGGTTCAGCTGGCGCTTCGACCCCCGCTTGCTCGCGCGAAGTAGTAGGGTTACGTCCGCCGCGCACGGCCGCTGCCCCGGCCTGAGAAGCGTCGCGCGCGCTTGGGCGCGCGCGTCACCTTCTGATCACTCGGATCTCAGGCGGCACAAAAGCCCTCCCGGGCGCACAATATTTTGTCGTTTTTAGATTCCGGGGCCCAACCCGGCGACGGAGAGGCAATCCCGGAACCCGGTGATCGTTAAAATTATATTCGCGTCGGCGAATCGAAATTCTCGGCAGATTTCAGCGGCCCTCCGCGGCGATCTCCAAGATCAACGGACAGCGCGCATTGATCGCGGCGGTTCGCATCGATCGTGGCGGTTTGCATCGATCGTTTTTACGATTTCGGCGAGGAGTGAGACCAATGTAATTATTTGGCGATGGTTACGCGGGGAGACGAGGCCGTTTAGACTTTGCTCTGGTGTTCTTTCTCCCCGTTGAATACCTGAACGATAGATTACATCCCATTGTACAGATATCGCGCTGCTTGTAAATTTCTATGTACCGGCTCTCGCAAAAATGGGCCGGCTTTATTATTAATATGAGTGATAAACGTAAGTTCATTATCAAACAGTATGCCTAAGTCCTTTGTTTGTTCAAAGCGTGCCAACACTATTGAATTGATTTTATAATCGAAGATGAGCGGAGTAAATTTACTTGTATATGTCACAACTTTACATTTCTCTATATTTAACGCTACTGTATTTTCGGTACACCAGTTGAGAAGCAAGTCAACATCCAACTGCAACTTAACACAGTCCTGCTTGTGATCAACTCGTTGAAAGATCTTGACATCATCAGCAAACATTAAAATGTTAGAATTTAACTTGATCCCTATATCATTAGTAAAAAGTATGAATAATAGGGGCCCTAAATTAGAACCCTGAGGTACTCTAATTGGACGGATCTTTGATGCATTATCTGTAATAGCTCCCAAGCGCATTATATTTGTAGGTGTTACTTTGACAGAGGGAGCTATGGTTTTTATTACATCAACAACAGTTTCGACATCTGTAGCAGCATCAGTTTCAGGATTTTCAGGGATGTTGTAAATAATAATATTATTTTCACGTCTCATACGATCACGAACCTCTTTTACTACTGACTCAAATATCTCAGGGCTCAAATCAGGCTGAAGACATTGGCGACTTTCAAGTTTATCCATGCGATTGGCAAGTCCTTGTATTAAGACTTTAAGCTGACTAAACTGATCAGCAGCTTTATTGCATTTATTACAAAAAAATTTAATTCGTTTGGTTCGTTGGCGGGTAATACGTCTTGCACCGTCAGCATCAATTTGAATGCAAGAGTGATGTACATCTTTTTTACAATCATCACACTGTAAAGTGGGATAATTATCAGTTTTATTGCAGTAGGCGCAGGTAGTTGCTGGCATGATTTATGGTTATAAAAATAGACGCTTTCAGCTGTAAATGCTTTCCGTTGATATAAATATGCAGATAGTTACCAGCTGTTGAAGTAAGATATGCTGAAGGTTGTTGGTTCTGCTTTGTTTTAAGCAATATTGAACTCTATGAGAACACTCCACTAACTCACAACCACAAACTTCACGTAATCACTTCTATAAACCACAACGAAAGCAAGATTAAATCATCACCGGGCTACCCCTTACTCAACTTGAACCAAATTTTATAATCAATTGTATTTTGTTAGCAGGAATAACGGTATAAAACTATTTAATTCAAGAGATCCAAAATGCACTACACACTATTTGCTATACGTTAAAATGATGAATAATATCGACACCTATCACAAATTGTACATTTAAAGCAGATACTATGTAAAATCGGACATCATACTCTCTTTCATTTATACTGATTTTTATTGCTAGTACTTTAATTGTCGTAGAGATCTTTTTTCTTGTTGCAGACAATAAATTGATTTTATTTACTTTAATTATATTACTTTGTCAAACATTTAGATGATCAGCTAGGACTTCTTCTTGTACTAATGAAACTATTGCTCCACTATCAATTAGCGCATAATATTCTTGATCTAAAAATTGTAATTTAATAAACGGTAAACATGAGCTTGAAACTTGATCTTCGCGTTCTTCTAACAAAAATTCCCCCGTTTTGTCGTAGGCGATGGCAAAGCTAGCGATTTGTGTATTTACAAAAATTGAGTTTTTTTGTCTCTCGAGGGCTCCTCATGCACCTCTGCTATTTCTATTCTGTTCAAGTCGTTTCTGTTTTCCTCTCCTCGCTCAACAAATATGGTGTTAACAAATTGTCGATTTGGTTGTTGGTTAGTATCCAACTCCTGGCATCTCTTCTTATTCCTCTCTTCAATCAGGTCGTCGTAGTTTCTTCGCTGATTCTCCCCCTTTTAAAATTCTGTCTATTTTGGTTCCAATTCTTATTATTAAAATTTCTTCTCTGCTAATTATTACTGTTGTTGTTGTAACGACCTTCTTGTATGTTATTATGGTAATTATTAAAATTGTTTCTGTTTGGTCTAAAATTGTTTCCGAAAGTGTCTTCCAATTTTCGCTTACTATAATTTTGATATTCTTGCTTCGGGCTCTCTCCTTTTTCGTTATAGACGGCCAGGTCGTAGTTTTGTACTATTTCCAGGAAGTCTTTTAAAGTCTTTACATTCTGTACCGCTACCGCTCTTGTTATCTCGGCCTCTAAGTGTCTTGACAGGTATTGAATTATTTCCTCCTCTGATAGCTTAGGTGTCAGGTACTGCGCCTTATTGTACCGGTGCATTACATACATTTCTCTGAATCTTCCTCTTTCAATGTATTTTCCTGAGGTCAATACGGTGCGCACTTGAGCTTGGTGCGAATTGCTCCAATACTGCTGCGTAAAAAGCTCTTTGAATTCTTCATTGGTCGTATACTTGCTTTTAATTATGCTGTGCCATACCTCAACGCTATTTTGCATGGCCATATTTATAATTTGCAGCTTCATACACTCGGTTGGTACCGTTTTCATTACGTCGTCAAGTTTTGTCAGAAAAATCATGGGCAGCTTCCCGTACCTGCCTTCAAATCTAGGTATCATTTCCGTGTTCATGGTTGGTGTAGCAGCGCTTTCAGGGTATTCGTGTATTTGCTGAAACCTTTCAAGTACTCCCTGTAGCTCCCTCGTAATTCGGTTGTCCACAATAGCGATATGGTTTGCGTTTCGACTTTGTCTTTCTTGCGCCTTGGCCCATCGTTCATCTGCCTTTTTTTCTAAATTTCCTAACTCCAGGTCTATTCTTTCTTGGTGGCGTATTAACTGTTCTTGCGTCTGGACTTTGACTCCTGTAATCCTGCATTCTATTTCCTCTTCTGTCTTTTCTAACTTTTCATCCACCGACTGTGATACCTCCTGTTGTAGCTCCTGTCTTATTTCATTCTTGGTCGTTTCTTTAAACTCTTCCAGTTTCTGTTGTAACGTACTGATCTCAACTTGCAATTTTTTCTTACTATTTACTTGCATCCTTCCGAAATCTTCTTTCAACTCCACGATTAATAATTCAGTATGGTCTCGTACCCTACTTTCACGTTCCTCTGCTTTTCTCTCTCGCTCTTCTGCTTCGATTCAGATTGTTTCTTGCACATTACTTTGGATTGCTTCTTGGACATCACTTCGCATTGCTTCCTGTAGCCTTCTTTCACGTTTCTCTGCTTTTTTCTCCATTTGCAGCATCGCCTCCATGATTAAACTAAGATCTGTTCCTTGTTTCGGCTCTTGGGCCTGTTGTTCTTCAGCCTGGCTACCTTGCCGTTGTTCTTCTGCAGGTTGTTCTGGAATTTCTATAATTTCTTCTGCTTGGTGCTCTTCTTCCTTTCCTTCTTCATTTTTTCTCTGTCTCCTCGAAAGCTTATCGGCCACGTTGTCAATGTTATTCAAACCAAAGCACTTGTACTTGCAGACAAGATTACCCACACATATAATGGTTTTTAATAAGTTTTATCAGACCTAAATATCCTGTGAATAAATGTTTTTATTAATTAAGCAATTTGTGCCTATTCGTTATCGACTGCAAGTGTTATTTTTAATTATAAAATTTGCCGACACGTTGGGACGCCAGTCTGTAACAGCTCCCTTATGTTCATTCTAATGGGACAGTCTAAATAATTATAAATTCACCTTTGCCTCGACGTTGGGCCACATTAATTTGCAATGCAATACTTGTAATATTAAATAAATATCTTAATAAGTTAAATTAGGACAAATTCAATCACACAGTTCTCAGATTTATATACTTTTGTACTGTGGTTTTACTTTGCCTGTCAATCAATTGCGGCTGGTTAAAAATGAAATGTAATATTTAATGCACAAATAAAAATGGTTGAATAACCCCTCTTTCTATTTTTATCTAATTGCAATACTTATTTACGCTAGCTCTCAGCAAAACACAAGCTCTATTCTCAGGGTGAGTTCAGAATTTAACTATCGCCATACATTTTAGGTTATTTGACTTGGAGTAGCTCATTTGCTCGCTCTCAGCAGATAGTATTAGTAATCTCTATTTGACAAATAACACACAAAATGTCGCCAGTGCACAGCGTATTTGAACGTTTAAACTTGTAAAAATACAGGAGAGATATTAAAAACACCAAATTTTCCCCATTTATCATGTGGAAGGTTTGGTTTTTTTTAATATCTCTCCTGTGATATACAACCCCATTTCGAGGTACCTATGAATCCTTTTGTTGTGAAAATACTTTGAAAAACGCGTCAGGTAAGTTATTTGAATTTTCCCGCTTGGCAACTAATAAACACACATCCCCTTGCTTGTTTTTTAGGATGACGTCACCGCCTCTTGCGTGTTCTGACGTAGAATAGACGCCGACCGTTCAATTGTTTTTTGGTCGCTTGGATTCTTGCCAAATTTGCACAATTTACTGACGCCACTCGATTTTCGAAAAACACGAAGTAACTGGGACCTTGGGAATACGCTAGGCTTCTCCGGGAAGGTTTGATATCGTAGTTTGGTGCGTTTTTTCTAAACCTAATCCTCAAATCTCAAGCTTAATCCCACCTCGTATGCTGGCTTCGGAGCTACTCGTAGTAATTCTGCTTGTATTTCCTGCTTGAGATAATCCCCCAGGTGCAGACGTTAGTTGGGACGTTCTTGCAGACTCTGTTAATTACTTGCAGTGCCTATCTCTGGGTCCCGATAACTAATTTGCTCGTAATCGAACTTCGGAATTTTCATGTACTCGCTGCCGATATCTTCGGAGATGGGATTGAAGAATTATTTATTTTACTATAGCGGAAACTTTCACAAACATTGTCACAGGTACTCTGAGATAAGGTCAATAAAATGCAATACTTTTTTATACGGTAATATGATCGTTTATTAATATAACATTGTAGTTAAATATGGAGCACAAATTCAACAAACTTCAAATAAAAATTAATTCAATTGTTCTCCTTGTTTTAAACAAAATAGCATCAGGTTGCTAAGTTACTGTTGATTTTCTTATGTTAATGGAAATTAATTTTGATAATAAAATGTTACAAATGGAAGTAAATTTGAGTACATAATTAATATTTACAATTTTCTTAAATCTAAATTATTGTCTTTAAACTTATAATTAAAATTGTTCGATAGCGTTGTACATACAAACGTTATTTATTTATTATGGTCACTGCTCTGCTCTGCACTATTGCACTTTATTTTTAAATACACTGATTTTTGAGTTTACCATTTTCGCGTCACTATCCTTCCTCTTCTGTTGCCTTCTTCTAGCATTGCTCTTTGCAATTTTCTATATTATATTATGCTTCATCTTGCTTTACCTTTCTGCTTCGCTCACTATTTTTACTATCCTTTGCTTTTACTTAACAACTACGCTCCTTTTAAAATGCAGCTAACAAACCTTTTGTGTCAAATACATTTTATGTGGTCTGGCTTTACATGTGCACCAACCTTTTCATTTAAATTATATTAATTTATTTACAAGCCAATTCCAACCCTTTGAAATATGCTTTGCCTTTGCGTGCCTTCTTAGACTAATTACTGTTTCTCGCATCTACTTATCAATGCATTTAATATTTTATTTTTGTTTAAAATTGCAATTATACAAAATATTTCAACTCTGTGCTTTATTAAATCGGTTAATTATCTTGCACTGCAAACAGAGCCAAGTTGTGGGCTTAATACCATCTCAGTGTATTTCATTTGAAACAAGTTCTAAGAAAACTTAATCCTCCCTTAGCTTAGACTAAAATGTGCAAGGACAGTTACCAATTCGAAAATATTACATTATCATTGCAGTAATTTTCAAAGGTGTTACAACATTCATTAGCATTTATGATAAGATCTGATACAGCCACGGAAGACAATCCTGCCGAAGTATCATCAGCATATAGAGACAAATTGGTTTTGGCGTTGCTGACCCAATAAGTAATGTCATTAAAGTACGCAATAAACAGTAAGGGGCCAAGAATACTGCCTTGCGGGACTCCAGTTTCTATGTTAATCGTATTAGACAAGTGCTTTGTACCCTTATCAAATACGCGTACTTGCTGAGTTCGGTTACTGAGATAATCTTTGATCCAGCTTAAGGCAGGTCCTCTGACCCCGTATTTTTCTATTTTGACAAGTAAGAGATTGTGATTTAGCGTTTCAAACGCCCTGCTTAAATCGAACGTTATACAAGTACATTTTAATCTATTTTCTAAACAATTAACAATAAAAGATACAACATCCAAAAGAGCGTCTTGTGTTGCGTAACCCTTCCTATATCCAAATTGATATTTGGCGAATAAGTTATGTTTGTTAAAAAATGAATACAATCTATCATGAAATGCACGTTCAAAGATTTTGCTAAAAACAGATTGCAACGATACTGGCCTGTAGTTCTTAATTTTGTTACGCTCTCCCTTTTTATAAATGGGTGCAACTACAGAAGATTTCAACGCTGCGGAAAAGCAGCCTTGCTGAAAAGATTGGTTAATCAAATCCGATAAAGGATTATCGCTTATATCATGCACGTATTTAAGAATAGAGCACGGAATTTCGTCTACGCCAGAACTATGTTTATTTGAAACACACAAAATAATTTGACGTGTTTCCCGAGGTGTTACTGTAGTCAAAAATAATGTATGAGGGAGTGCTTCAATAGGAGAACATATGACCGAAACAGCATTCGATACAAGGTCTTTAACAGATTTTATAAAAAAGCTGTGGACAGCTTACGCTGCAGGCACTCCAGTTAATGCGTTACCGCCAGAAGTAATAAATTCTTTAGGTAAGTATTTTTTACCCAAGGTAGTTTCCTGCTTTATTAGTTGCCATGAAACCTTAGATTTGTTGTTAGACTCACTTAAAATTCTACTGTTATGTGCTTTTTTAGAAGCAAGAACATCATTTTTATAAATATTCTTTAGACGCTTATATTTAGCAAGTAATGTTTGGTCGCCAAATTTTTTAAACATACTGTACAATTCGTCTAGTCTAATGCGGGTATTAATAATATGAATAGTCATCCAAGGCTTACGTCTAACTTGTGTCTTGGTATTTTTTTAGACTCTACCGGAAAAGCTTTGTCAAATATTTGAATGAATTTGTTATATAATGCATTGAAGTTCTCATCAGGCGCAGTTTATTTTTCTCATTTAGATTTATCTCGACGTTATTATCAAATTGAGCTTGATAAGGAAAGTAGGAATTATACAAGTTTTACAACAGATAGAGGACAATATCAAATGACTAGATTGCGTCAAGGGTTAAAAGTTAGTCCTCCGGCATTTTCACGTGCTATAACAATTGCTATGGCAGGTCTAAATTATGAAAGTTGTTTTATTTATCTAGATGATTTAATTGTTTTTGGAAATAATTTACTCATAATCAAAATCTTACGAAAGTATTACAAAGACTACGAGACGTTAATTTAAAATTAAATCCATATAAATGTGAATTTTTGAGGAAAGAGATTGCTTACTTAAGTCATGTAATTTCAGAAAAAGGTGTATCACTGGGATCCAGAAAAAATTGAAGCAATTCAAAATTATCCGATTCCTAAAGACGCTAATCAGACAAAAAGATTCGTAGCTTCTGCAAATTTTTATAGAAAGTACATTCCAAAATTTGCCCACATTGCGGCACCATTAAACGCATTACAGAAGACAGGTGTACCATTTAATTGGAATAAGAATTGTCAAAATTCGTTTGAAACATTAAAAAATGCCTTAATAAGCCCACCAATTTTACAATACCCAGATTTTTCAGAAAATAATTATTTTATGTTAAAGACAGATGCTTCATGAGTAGCATTAGGAGCTGTATTGTTGAATAAAGATGATAGACCAATAACATACGCAAGCAGATCTTTAAATAAAGCAGAAAGACGTTATTCTACGATAGAGAAAGAATTAGCGGCCCTAGTTTTTGGAGTAAAACATTTTAGACCGTATTTGTATGGGAGATTTTTTGAAATTTTTAGCTTTCATAAGCCCTTAGTATATTTATTTGGCATGACAAATCAATATAGTAGGTTAATAAAATTTAGGTTAGCACTTGAAGAGTATGATTTTACGGTAAAGTATATAAAAGGAAAAGATAATGTAGCAGCAGACGCTTTATCTAGAGTAGAAATTTCTTTAGAGGAACTTAAAAACATGAATAACGTGGTAGATAGTACGGTTTATACAATGACACGTGCACAAACAAAGAATTTAATTCGGGATGAAAGCGACGACATTGATACAATTCAAAAGAAACGGATTGATCACCCGGGTCTTGATGAGTTGTTGAAAAGCCCTCATGATTCATTCGAATTACGACTTATAACAGAACGAGAGTTCCGAAATATATTACTACATAGGAAACTGTATATCATAATGAATATTTAATATGTAATGCGGGATTGCAAACAATTTATTTAAAACAGAACTCTCGATCATCGTGTTCACTACGTGAAACGGTGAGAGCTCTGAAAAATATACCGGGTGTCAACGAATTTATTAGACAAGTAATAACTTCTAGAGTATTAGGTGTATCAAAATGAGATTTGGTATAGGTAAAGGGTATAGGGAGAGGAGAGTTTTCGCATATTTTTCACTTTCCGGTTACTTCCGGTTTCACCGGAAATGGCTCCTGTTTCAAATTTTTAAATGAAACACCCTGTATATTTTTACATATTTGGATTTCTCAGACAATTTTGGATTAGCATGTGACATTTTAAAAACTTATCCGTGGCACACTTGACAAAAGTAAATAAATTATTATCCAGTATTTTGCTTAGAAATATTTAACTTATGAGCTTATTTTTAATCCAATCGCAAATAAATTAGTATCGTTAGATTCGCCAAAAAATCCTCTTTTCGGAAAGTGCTTGTCAAAAAAGGGTCGCCATTTGAAAAAAAATAGTTAGACAAGAAAACGTGCTTTTGCCAACTTGTCTTATTCCTATCTATCATACTAATCACTAAAACTTTGCGATTGTAATTTTCTAACATCACCTGAGGTTTTTAGATTAGTTTGCGTCTGATCATGGCCACCTAGATGCCATATTAAAAGTGGCTCTAAAAAAATCAAGTAGGCTTTAAAACTTTTTAAAATGTTACATTCTGATCCAAAATTGTCTCAGAAATCCAAATATGCAAAAATATACAGAGTGTTCCATTTAAAAATTCGAAATCGGAGCCATTTTCGGTGAAACCGGAAGTGACCGGAAAGTGAAAAATATGCGAAAATTCTCCTCTCCATATACCATTTACCTATACCAAATCTCATTTTAATACACGTAATACTCTAGAAGCTATGACTTGTCTAATAAATTCGTTGACACCCGGTATGTAAGGAATATAAAATTCCAGAATTAGTAATCATAAAGAATGAAAAAGGTGCCTCTTCATTATTAAACCGCATATTAAAAGAGCATATTGAAATAAAAAGTGCAGGTATCAAAATATCTGTTATAACGAGTGTACAAAAAATTATTGATTTAGAAACGCGACAAGTAATTCTAAATGATTTTCATTTATTACCAACAGGAGGTCATGCAGGTATAAATCGTATGTATAATAATATCAAAAAACATTATTTTTGGTCAGGTTTAAGAAATGACGTAATAAAATTTGTTAAAAAGTGTGACGAGTGTCAAATATATAAACATTCGAAATTAAATGTAGAAACAATGTCAATAACTACAACCCCGTCACATGCTTTTCAGAGAATTTTTCTAGATATTGTAGGACCGTTACCAGAAAATTTAGAAGAAAATCGATATATTTTAACTTTACAATGCGATCTTAGTAAATTTGTTGAATGTTACGCTTTACCAAATAAAGAACCTGAAACAGTTGCTAAAGCTTTTGTAGAAAATTTTATATTGCGTTATGGTATTCCAGAAGAAATTATCACAGATCAAGGTACAGAATTTTTAGCTTCCATTTTTACAAACATTTGCAAAATTTTAAAAATGAATAAATTACAGTCTACAGCATACCATCATCAAACATTAGATGCTCTTGAAAATTCTCATAAAAATTTAGGTAACTATTTACGAATTCAAATTTCAAAATATCCAGAAAGTTGGAGTTTTTGGATTACATTTTAGAGTTTTGCTTATAATACGACAGTTCACACAGAAACACAATACACACCTTATGAATTAGTCTTTGGAAAATTATGTAAATTGCCTTCAAATGTTTCAAATCAGTTAGATCTATTATATAATTTCGATGATTATTCGTTAGAATTAAAATATAGATTACAACAAGCATGCCACGATGTAAAAGATAAATTAATTAAAGCTAAGATGAAAAGAAAAGTTAAATATGATGAGAAATGTAATGTTGTAAATTGTAGAATAGGAGTTCAGATTTTATTAAAAAATGAGACAGGAAATAAAATGGAACCTTTATTTAAAGGACCTTATGAAATAATAGATGTTACGTCCACAAATCTTGTAATTAAAATAGATGGTAAAATGATAAAAGTACACAAAAATAGAGTTAAGTTGTATAATTCTTAGTTGTATAAACAATAATTTAAAAAAAAATGTATATTTTCATAGGAAAATAATTTGTTTTCTTTCCCACGGGAGATGTAGTGTGACTAGCATACATATTATTAATCACACTGTCTATAAAATATTAATATTGTAATTGCTTAGTAATAGGTTGCGTAATGAGTTGTTTGAAAGGCTGTGTTTCCGCGGAATGTGCGGAATGTGATGACTGGTAATGATTGTGAAATGTATGTCAATTATGTGAATGCATTAGTTATTTAAGAATAGATTAACTTTGTACTTCGAACATGTAACATCTATATTATACATTAAATGTCTAAAATTCAACTATGGTTTTGGTTGTAATCTCGATTTAATGAAATCGAATCTAAAGTGATTGCGATCACAGCACAACGTTACATAAAGCAGGTTGAAGAATTTATTAAGAAAACGCCTAACTCAGTAACAGAAATAAGTCCTATAACATTATTGAAAAGTAAAATTCCTGAAAGACCTTGGAAACTAGAAGAAGATTGTGATAATATACAGGAATTATTACAACAGGCAAAGAGTAGAATAAAACAAAGGTTATACGAAGAAAAAATTAACCGGAAAATTAAACAAAGAAATCAGTACAATATAGGTGATCTGGTTATAGTAAAAAGCATTCAAGTGGCACATGGGCAAGATAAAATCAGTGCAAAATTATCTCTACCATATTGTGGTCCATATGAGATAATTAAGAAGTTTGGAGAAAATATGTATGAATTGAGAAACTGTTACAATAAAGAGGCTGACCTGCAGTTAATTAATTAAAATAATCAATGGTTAAAAATGAAATAATATTCTTTGTTAAAACTAGAATTGTTAAGAAAGTTAAAAAAATGATAAAGATTGATAATTTTAATTTACAATTTTGTGGGGCATTTTGGTATCATCAATTTATGATAAAGCATTCAATAACTACTAAAATAAAAAGCAGCTTAAAATATTGTTCTTAAAAGGAGTGGTAGTTTAGTTTTATCATTGGCATTTCAGTGTCTTACAACGGTATTTGCAAATCATTTGTAAATAGTCCAGTTTTGGTTGAAATTGTAATAGGAATTAGTTGGGATTTGTCTGAAAGAGGTAATTATTGTTATAAGATGTAAATACGGGTTTGGTTCTTACATATTTGATCATGTAGTGGAAGACAAACACAATGTAAAACTATTAACCTAAAAATATAAATTATGACAATTAGAAAAGTCATAACAAGTAATAAAAGAAAACTGTATTATTATTTGTTTAATAACCACTGGTTTTGGTGGGTAGTTTGAAAATAAACATAACAAAATGGGTTGTAGAAGAATATAATTTGAATTGACACAAGTTCTATTTGAAATCGAATTTAATAGTCAATTTTAGACATAAATGTGCTGGTATGTACACATTTATATTTTCATACACCTAAAGAGTGTGATAGACAAAAATTAGTGCGAAATAAAAAAACTTGGTGAGTGCATCGATCAACTACTATACAAGGATTTGCTGTCAACCACAACGAGCATAGCTGTAGCAGAGATCTGGCGAATAGAAGACTATAGAAGATAAAGAGCTCGAAGCTTACAAAGTGAGTCTATTAACCGTCAACTTAAAACAACATATATATTAAAAGAGAGTAGTAATATAAAATATACCTGCTACTTACAGAGATAATAAAAATTGAGTTCAATTAAATCATAAATTAGATAATAATAAAGTTTGTAAACAGAATAAAAAATGGCGCCTGGTACGGACGCGAGTGAGGACGCTCCGATCAAGAAGTGCAAAAAATGTAAAATTGTGCCAGCAAATGGACTTAAATGTATTACATGTGGGAGAGTTATGCACCCCGGGTGCTTGAAATATTATAATAATATGTATAATAAAAATTGATGATAAACATATAAACTGTTGCAAGGTTACAAGTGATAGTGAACACGAACTTAAACTTAATGTTGATAGTGATAGCCTTAGCGACAACGTAGTGCCTGAAAAGCACTGAAGTACATTATTTAAAACAAGTGCTAATTGAGAAAGACAATGTCATTAATAGTATGACTGATTATATAAGATCTTTGCAATCTCAAATAAACGTCCTAAATAAGCTATTGCTAACAAAAACTGACGAGTTACTAGGCGAATCGCCAATGATCTCTAGGTCATCATCAAAAAAGGAATTAGATTAAAACTCTATTGCACTAAATTTACAAATAAAGGAAAAACAAGGCATGGACCGGGAAATTATTCCAAGTGCCCATAAAAATGGTGCAAGAACAAATAGGGTCAAAGATCTAACAACCAGAGCAAGAACAATATCAAGTGCTGAAGTGTCGTGCGCGATAAAACAAGCAACCGCTAACCAAAAAATGAATAAAGTAATTCATTTACTTCCAACTTCCAGAAACGATATGACGTATAGCGGAACAGTTAAAAAACTGCAAATATAGAAAGTTTCCGACATACCCCTCAGTCGAAGAAACCGGTATCAGGAAATTCACACAGTAAAGCTCCAGCTACTAAAAGTCGAGTGTTAAAAAAACTGGACCAACAAAAATGAGGCATAATAATATCACCCTTGGCGCTAACGTCGAAGCGGATATATGCGGAATTGAAAAACTAACGTATCTTTTTGTAACTAGAGTGCAGCCAAAATTTAGTAGAGCATATCGCAACTTTCTTACATAAGAATGGATTTACCGATTTTATTTGTGAAGCTCTAAAAACAAAGTATGAAACATAACTCTTTTCAATTAGGAGTTAAAGAAGATCAAGTAAATAAAATTCTGAATAGCGAAATCTGGGGTATAACTATTTTAATTAAACCTTACAGATTTACTAAACGAAAGGAATCGGATTTTTAATATTCAATGACGATACAGTATCTACTGTTGACATCGAATCTGTTTCTAATAATTTTCCGCATCTGCAACTAAACCCAACAGGCTCTCCAAAAAACAATAAGCCATTCGAGGACTTAACGGCTAAAAAGATCTCCATATGTCACATTAATATAAGAAGTTTGTCCAATAAGGTCGATGAACTGCTGATATTTTTGGATAGAATCAATTATGTGTGTCGGAAATTTGGTGTAGTGACTGTCAAATAACTAACATCAAATTGCAAGATTATACCTTGGTATAATTTTTCTGCCGATCGAACAATAATCACGGCGGTGTTGCCATTTTTATTTTACAGAAATATCTAAATATTAGTGCTGTGCGAATTAATGTACCTACGATAGACCATGAACTTGAATATGCGGTCGCCAATCTAAAAATATCGGACCTTTCAATCGATATCGTTTGTATTTATAGATCCCCTTCGTCCAAATTTCAGAACTTTTTTGGATTCCTTGCTTGACACAGTAGCCAAACGAAACTCAAAATTTATTGTTTGTGGTGATTTTAATGTAAATTTCGACTACGCTGTTCGCAATAACAAAGCATTAAGTATAAAAAACGTATTGAGGTAGTATGGTTTACTGCAGTGTATTTCAGAACACATTCGTGTACAAAAGAATTCTGCAACTGTTATCGATACCATATTTGTGATTGAAACATTGACTGTAATTAGCGCAAATGTTGTGGATGCCCATCTATCTGATCATTGGGCACATATTGTTAATATAAGAGATATTGTTAGTACAAATAGTGAAAGCAGCGTTACATATAGATATTTTAGGCAAACGCACAATATTAGATTATATTTAGATTTCACAACTGCCTTTTGCTGGCATGCGCAAGTCAGCCCTTTGGGCTTTTTGTACTGTCGGGAGTTTTCAAGTTAGCAGACCGACATCCGTATCTTTTACTAGACTTGCAATGTCCCCTACTAGCTTGCGGTTGCCAACAGAGTTAAGGCTCCAATCGAGTTGGTGTCTTTTACACTTAATGCTGGGCATTCAAAGAGGATATGATAGGCTGTTTCATCATCCTCTTGGCATAGTCTGCAAACAGGTTCATCTCTATAGATATTGATCCTGTGCATAAATTCTCTGAATGCTCTAGTGCCTGTTAGTAGACTGACACTTGCTTGATTCGAGTTCTGTTCAGTCTCAGCAGGGTTTTGGTGGTTTGTGGATTCGGAGTTTTTAGCAATCTTTTGCAGTGTGTTGCTTGATTGTAGTTTCTCTACCTTAGTTGGTGTGCGGTATTAAACCATTCATTAATGGCTGACCGGCCTTGGTTTTTCTGAATGCTTAGACTAGGTTCTGGACCGGTCATTGCATTACGGGGTGCTTCTTTTGCGAGCTTGTTCGCCTTTTCGTTTCCTTCAATACCTTGGTGACCTGGAATCCAGCATAATTTTACTGTTTTTCTGGCTCAAGGTTTGAAGTTTGGATTTGCATTTTTTGATCAGTTTCGATGAAACTTTGAACGCTTCCAGTGCTGCCTGACTGTCTGAGAGAATGTGTATGTCTCGATTGAGCAGCTTCTTTTCTATGCTGATGTTTACGCATACGTTAAAAGCTTGTACTTCAGCTTGAAAGATGTTACAAAACTTTCCTAGACTGACTTTTTCGTTGGTTCTAGGTTCTTGGTACTATACACACCAGAGCCTGTACCCCCTTCAAACTTAGGTACATCAGTGTAAAAAATGATGTTCTTATTTGTTGGGGTAACGCACAATATGTATAATATTAAGTATTTTGGGTACCTTATTTCTCAAATAAATTGGGAATTTGTTAACCTTAGGAAAACGGCAGACGAGAACTTCAACGCATTATATAACAAATTCATTCAAATATTTGACAAAGCTTTTCCGGTAGAGTCTAAAAAAATACCAAGACACAAGTTAGACGTAAGCCTTGGATGACTACTCATATTATTAATACCCGCATTAGACTAGACGAATTGTACAGTATGTTTAAAAAATTTGGCGACCAAACATTACTTGCTAAATATAAGCGTCTAAAGAATATTTATAAAAATGATGTTCTTGCTTCTAAAAAAGCACATAACAGTAGAATTTTAAGTGAGTCTAACAACAAATCTAAGGTTTCATGGCAACTAATAAAGCAGGAAACTACCTTGGGTAAAAAATACTTACCTAAAGAATTTATTACTTCTGGCGGTAACGCATTAACTGGAGTGCCTGCAGCGTAAGCTGTCCACAGCTTTTTTATAAAATCTGTTAAAGACCTTGTATCGAATGCTGTTCCGGTCATATGTTCTCCTATTGAAGCACTCCCTCATACATTATTTTTGACTACAGTAACACCTCGGGAAACACGTCAAATTATTTTGTGTGTTTCAAATAAACATAGTTCTGGCGTAGACGAAATTCCGTGCTCTATTCTTAAATACGTGCATGATATAAGCGATAATCCTTTATCGGATTTGATTAACCAATCTTTTCAGCAAGGCTGCTTTTCCGCAGCGTTGAAATCTTCTGTAGTTGCACCCATTTATAAAAAGGGAGAGCGTAACAAAATTAAGAACTACAAGCCAGTATCGCTGCAATCTGTTTTTAGCAAAATCTTTGAACGTGCATTTCATGATAGATTGTATTCATTTTTTAACAAACATAACTTATTCGCCAAATATCAATTTGGATATAGGAAGGGTTACGCAACACAAGACGCTCTTTTGGATGTTGTATCTTTTATTGTTAATTGTTTAGAAAATAGATTAAAATGTACTTGTATAACGTTCGATTTAAGCAGGGCGTTTGAAACGCTAAATCACAATCTCTTACTTGTCAAAATAGAAAAATACGGGGTCAGAGGACCTGCCTTAAGCTGGATCAAAGATTATCTCAGTAACCGAACTCAGCAAGTACGCGTATTTGATAAGGGTACAAAGCTCTTGTCTAATACGATTAACATAGAAACTGGAGTCCCGCAAGGCAGTATCCTTGGCCCCTTACTGTTTATTGCGTACTTTAATGACATTACTTATTGGGCCAGCAACGCCAAAACCAATTTGTCTCTATATGCTGATGATACTTCGGCAGGATTGTCTTCCGTGGCTGTATCAGATCTTATCATAAATGCTAAGGAATGTTGTAACACCTTTGAAAATTACTGCATTGATAATGTAATATTTTCGAATTGGTAACTGTCCTTGCACATTTTAGTCTAAGCTAAGGGAGGATTAAGTTTTCTTAGAACTTGTTTCAAATGAAATACACTGAGATGGTATTAAGCCCACAACTTGGCTCTGTTTGCAGTGCAAGATAATTAACCGATTTAATAAAGCACAGAGGTGAAATATTTTGTATAATTGCAATTTTAAACAAAAATAAAATATTAAATGCATTGATAATTAGATGCGAGAAACAGTAATTAGTCTGAGAAGGCACGCAAAGGCAAAGCATATTTCAAAGGGTTGGAATTGGCTTGTAAATAAATTAATATAATTAAAATGAAAAGGTTTGTGCACATGTAAAGCCAGACCACATAAAATGTATTTGACACAAAAGGTTTGTTAGCTGCATTTTAAAAGGAGCGTAGTTGTCAAGTAAAAGCAAAGGATAGTAAAAATAGTGAGCGAAGCAGAAAGGTAAAGCAAGATGAAGCATAATATAATATAGAAAATTGCAAAGAGCAATGCTAGAAGAAGGCAACAGAAGAGGAAG
Organism: Agriotes lineatus; assembly: GCA_940337035.1. Lineage (NCBI taxonomy): Eukaryota > Metazoa > Arthropoda > Insecta > Coleoptera > Elateridae > Agriotes > Agriotes lineatus. Next base: position 37,361 of record CALNHX010004944.1, on the reverse strand, counting down.
GATAGTGACGCAAAAATGGTGAACTCAAAAATGAGTGTATTTAAAAATAAAGTGCAATAGTGCAGAGCAGAGCAGTGACCATAATAAATAAATAGCGTTTGTATGTACAACGCTATCGAACAATTTTAATTACAAGTTTAAAGACAATAATTTAGATTTAAGAAAATTGTAAATATTAATTATGTACTCAAATTTACTTCCATTTGTAACATTTTATTATCAAAATTAATTTCCATTAACATAAGAAAATCAACAGTAACTTAGCAACCTGATGCTATTTTGTTTAAAACAAGGAGAACAATTGAATTAATTTTTATTTGAAGTTTGTTGAATTTGTGCTCCATATTTAACTACAATTTTATATTAATAAACGAGCATATTACCATATAAAAAGTATTGCATTTTATTGTGCTTATCTCAGAGTACCTGTGACAGTGTTTGTGAAAGTTTCCGCTACAGTATAATTAAAAATTCTTCAATCCCATCTCCGAAGATATCGGCAGCGAGCACATGAAAATTCCGAAGTTCGATTACAAGCAAATTAGTTATCGGGACCCAGAGATAGGCACTGCAAGTGATTAACAGAGTCTGCAAGAACGTCCCAACTAACGTCTGCACCTAGGGGAGCATCTCAAGCAGAAAATCCATGCAGCATTACTACGAGCAGCTCCGAAGCCAGCATACGAGGTGGGATTAAGCCTGAGATTTGAGGATTAGGTTTAGAAAAACGCACCAAACTACGATATCAAACCTTCCCGGAGAAGCCTAGCGTATTCCCAAGGTCCCAGTTACTTCGTGTTTTTCGAAAATCGAGTGGCGTCAGTAAATTGTGCAAATTTGGCGAGAATCCAAGCGACCAAAAACAATTGAAAGGTCGGCGTCTATTCTACGTCAGAACACGCAAGAGGCGGTAACGTCATCCTAAAAAACAAGCAAGGGGATGTGTGTTTATTAGTTGCCAAGCGGGAAAATTCAAATAACTTACCTGACGCGTTTTTCAAAGTATTTTCACAACAAAAGGATTCATAGGTACCTCGAAATGGGGTTGTATATCACAGGAGAGATATTAAAAACACCAAACCTTCCACATGATAAATGGGAAAAATTTGGTGTTTTTAATATCTCTCCTGTATTTTCACAAGTTTAAACGTTCAAATACGCTGTGCACTGGCGACATTTTGTGTGTTATTTGTCAAATAGAGATTACTAATATTATCTGCTGAGAGCGAGCAAATAAGCTACTCCAAGACAAATAACCTAAAATTTATTGCGATAGTTAAATTCTAAACTCACCCTGAGAATAGAGCTTGTGTTTTGCTGAGAGCTAGCGTAAATAAGTATTGCAATTATATAAAAATAGAAAGAGGGGCTATTCAACCATTTTTATTTGTGCATTAAATATTACATTTCATTTTTAACCAGCCGCAATTGATTGACAGGCAAAGTAAAACCACAGTACAAAAGTATATAAATCTGAGAACTGTGTGATTGAATTTTTCCTAATTTAACTTATTAAGATATTTATTTAATATTGCAAGCATTGCATTGCAAATTAATGTGGCCCAACGTCGAGGCAAAGGTGAATTTATAATTATTTAGACTGTCCCATTAGAATGAACATAAGGGAGCTGTTACAGACTGGCGTCCCAACGTGTCGGCAAATTTTATAATTAAAAATAACACTTGCAGTCGATAACGACTAGGAACAAATTGCTTAATTAATAAAAATTTATTCACAAGATATTTAGGTCTGATAAAACTTATTAAAAACCATTATTTGTGTGGGTAATCTTGTCTGCAAGTACAAGTGCTTTGGTTTGAATAACATTGACAACGTGGCCGATAAGCGTTCGAGGAGACAGAGAAAAAATGAAGAAAAAAAGGAAGAAGAGCACCAAGCAGAAGAAATTATAGAAATTCCAGAACAACCTGCAGAAGAACAACGGCAAGGTAGCCAGGCTGAAGAACAACAGGCCCAAGAGCCGAAACAAGGAACAGATCTTAGTTTAATCATGGAGGCGATGCTGCAAATGGAGAAAAAAGCAGAGGAACGTGAAAGAAGGCTACAGGAAGCAATGCGAAGTAATGTCCAAGAAGCAATCCGAAGTAATGTGCAAGAAACAATCTGAATCGAAGCAGAAGAGCGAGAGAGAAATGCAGAGGAACGTGAAAGTAGGGTACGAGACCATACCGAATTATCAATCGTGGAGTTGAAAGAAGATTTCGGAAGGATGTAAGTAAATAGTAAGAAAGAATTGCAAGTTGAGATCAGTACGTTACAACAGAAACTGAAAGAGTTTAAAGAAACGACCAAGAATGAAATAAGACAGGAGCTACAACAGGAGGTATCACACTCGGTGGATGAAAAGTTAGAAAAGACAGAAGAGGAAATAGAATGCAGGATTACAGGAGTCAAAGTCCAGACGCAAGAACAGTTAATACGCCACCAAGAAAGAATAGACCTGGAGTTAGGAAATTTAGAAAAAAAGGCAGATGAACGATGGGCCAAGGCGCAAGAAAGACAAAGTCGAAACGCAAACCATATCGCTATTGTGGACAACCGAATTACGAGGGAGCTACAGGGAGTACATGAAAGGTTTCAGCAAATACACGAATACCCTGAAAGCGCTGCTACACCAACCATGAACACGGAAATGGTACCTAGATTTGAAGGCAGGTACGGGGAGCTGCCCATGATTTTTCTGACAAAACTTGACGACGTAATGAAAACGGTACCAACCGAGTGTATGAAGCTGCAAATTATAAATATGGCCATGCAAAATAGCGTTGAGGTATGGCACAGCATAATTAAAAGCAAGTATACTACCTATGAAGAATTCAAAGAGCTTTTTACGCAGCAGTATTGGAGCAATTCGCACCAAGCTCAAGTGCGCACCGTATTGACCTCAGGAAAATACATTGAAAGAGGAAGATTCAGAGAAATGTATGTAATGCACCGGTACAATAAGGCGCAGTACCTGACACCTAAGCTATCAGAGGAGGAAATAATTCAATACCTGTCAAGACACTTAGAGGCCGAGATAACAAGAGCGGTAGCGGTACAGAATGTAAAGACTTTAAAAGACTTCCTGGAAATAGTACAAAACTACGACCTGGCCGTCTATAACGAAAAAGGAGAGAGCCCGAAGCAAGAATATCAAAATTATAGTAAGCGAAAATTGGAAGACACTTTCGGAAACAATTTTAGACCAAACAGAAACAATTTTAATAATTACAATAATAACATACAAGAAGGTCGTTACAACAACAACAGTAATAATTAGCAGAGAAGAAATTTTAATAATAATAATTCCAACCAAAATAGACAGAATTTTAAAAGTGGGAGAATCAGCGAAGAAACTACGACGACCTGATTGAAGAGAGGAATAAGAAGAGATGCCAGGAGTTAGATACTAACCAACAACCAAATCGACAATTTGTTAACACCATCTTTGTTGAGGGAGAAGAGGAAAACAGAAACGACTTGAACAGAATAGAAATAGCAGAGGTGCATGAGGAGCCCTCGAGAGACAAAAAAACTAAATTTTTGTAAATACACAAATCGCTAGCTTTGCCATCGCCTACGACAAAACGGGGGAATTTTTGTTAGAAGAACGCGAAGATCAAGTTTCAAGCTCATGTTTACCGTTTATTAAATTACAATTTTTAGATCAAGAATATTATGCGCTAATTGATAGTGGAGCAATGGTTTCATTAGTACAAGAAGAAGTCCTAGCTGATCATCTAAATGTTTGACAAAGTAATATAATTAAAGTAAATAAAATCAATTTATTGTCTGCAACAAGAAAGAAGATCTCTACGACAAGTAAAGTACTAGCAATAAAAATCAGTATAAATGAAAGAGAGTATGATGTCCGATTTTACATAGTATTTGCTTTAAATGTACAATTTGTGATAGGTGTCGATATTATTCATCATTTTAACGTACAGCAAATAGTGTGTAGTGCATTTTGGATCTCTTGAATTAATAGTATATTATTATATGAGCGATTATGACAGCCATTATTCACGAAGATGACATTTGCGCCACAAGCCGAAGGCGCGTGGCGCAAGTCATCTGAGTGAATAATGGCCATAATCGCGAATATAATACGATATTTTATCTACTCCTATGCAATAGGAGTCTTGTGTTCATATTTCCGAATTATGACATTTGTGACAGCTGTTAACTTCAAAGGTCATTTAATAATAAGAATGAATTTTGTGATTGGCTACAACCTATTGAATAATGAAAATAGAATTTTCTGATTGGTTGCAACTTGCAAACTATTGAATAATGAAAATAGAATTTTATGATTGGCTGCAAACTGTGAATTATGAATCATAATTAATGGCCATTGTACAGTAGGAGTAGATAATTAGTATATTATTATATGAGCGATTATGACAGCCATTATTCACGAAGATGACATTTGCGCCACAAGCCGAAGGCGCGTGGCGCAAGTCATCTGAGTGAATAATGGCCATAATCGCGAATATAATACGATATTTTATCTACTACTATGCAATAGGAGCCTTGTGTTTATATTTCCGAATTATGACATTTGTGACAGCTGTTAACTTCAAAAGTCATTTAATAATAAGAATGAATTTTGTGATTGGCTACAACCTATTGAATAATGAAAATAGAATTTTCTGATTGGTTGCAATTTACAAACTATTGAATAATGAAAATAGAATTTTATGATTGGCTGCAAACCGTGAATTATGAATCATAATTCATGGCCATTGTGCAGTAGGAGTAGATAAATAGTTTTATACCGTTATGCCTGCTAACAAAATACAATTGATTATAAAATTTGATTCAAGTTGAGTAAGAGGTAGCCCGGTGATGATTTAATCTTGCTTTCGTTGTGGTTTATAGAAGTGATTACGTGAAGTTTGTGGTTGTGAGTTAGTGGAGTGTTCTCATAGAGTTTACTATTGCTTAAAACAAAGCAGAACCAACAACCTTCAGCATATCTTACTTCAACAGCTGGTAACTATCTGCATATTTATATCAACGGAAAACATTTACAGCTGAAAGCGTCCATTTTTATAACCATAAATCATGCCAGCAACTACCTGCGCCTACTGCAATAAAACTGATAATTATCCCACTTTACAGTGTGATGATTGTAAAAAAGATGTACATCACTCTTGCATTCAAATTGATGCTGACGGTGCAAGACGTATTACCCGCCAACGAACCAAACGAATTAAATTTTTTTGTAATAAATGCAATAAAGCTGCTGATCAGTTTAGTCAGCTTAAAGTCTTAATACAAGGACTTGCCAATCGCATGGATAAACTTGAAAGTCGCCAATGTCTTCAGCCTGATTTGAGCCCTGAGATATTTGAGTCAGTAGTAAAAGAGGTTCGTGATCGTATGAGACGTGAAAATAATATTATTATTTACAACATCCCTGAAAATCCTGAAACTGATGCTGCTACAGATGTCGAAACTGTTGTTGATGTAATAAAAACCATAGCTCCCTCTGTCAAAGTAACACCTACAAATATAATGCGCTTGGGAGCTATTACAGATAATGCATCAAAGATCCGTCCAATTAGAGTACCTCAGGGTTCTAATTTAGGGCCCCTATTATTCATACTTTTTACTAATGATATAGGGATCAAGTTAAATTCTAACATTTTAATGTTTGCTGATGATGTCAAGATCTTTCAACGAGTTGATCACAAGCAGGACTGTGTTAAGTTGCAGTTGGATGTTGACTTGCTTCTCAACTGGTGTACCGAAAATAAAGTAGCGTTAAATATAGAGAAATGTAAAGTTGTGACATATACAAGTAAATTTACTCCGCTCATCTTCGATTATAAAATCAATTCAATAGTGTTGGCACGCTTTGAACAAACAAAGGACTTAGGCATACTGTTTGATAATAAACTTACGTTTATCACTCATATTAATAATGTGGCTGCCTCAGCCCACAAAATGCTTGGCTTTATTTTGCGTAATTGTAAACAATTCACAAATACTTCAGCATTAATTACGCTTTATTTCGTCTTTGTCCGTTCAAAACTTGAATATGGCAGTATTATTTGGTATCCATTTTATGAGTATCAGAGATCAATGATTGAAGGCGTACAAAAAAAATTTTTAAAATATCTCTGGCTGAAAACATTTGGTTCTTATCATGCAAGGGGTATTGATAACGACATTTTATTGAATACATTCAAATTTACTTCTTGTGAAACTAGAAGAGTTTTTGCCAGCCTCACATTTCTCTATAAAATATTGCATAATCAAATAGACTGTTCTTGCATTTTATCTAGTCTTAGATTCCATGTTCCACGAGTTAATATGAGACAAAATAAAACCTTTTATCTGCCTGTGCCTGCTGTTATTCGATTTTATTATCTATCATCTCTGCTTTGGGTTAAGATTAAAATTATTCAAACCATTTATAATTATTACTTTATTAATGATGACATGCTTATTTAATATTTGTATTTTCTAAATATGTATTTGTTATTGCTTTTCGATATTACCTAGGGTTAAGTTATTATATAGCCAAGATATTAAATTAATAGTTCAGTACTGATTAACTGATGGTTTGATATTTATAATTTTAAATGTAGCTGAACTATTCCTTGTATAATAGCTATGTATTGTTTTTGTTGTTTATTAATGTTTGTTTGTGATAACTATTTTGTATGATATGTCCTATAGTTGGCTGCTGCTGTTGGACAATAAAGATTATTATTATTATTATTATTATTATTCAGCAAGTAGGAATTAAAATAGATGGAATGCAAAAGTGTATCCAAATAAATAATATAATTAGGCCATGGTCGATTTCCGACTATGGCGATCAAGAGCGTGAAAATTGTTGCCTAGCCAAAAGTGCAGGAGACGATATAATTATAAATAGTTGTACGATAATGGAAGGAATGCTGGATGATGAACAGATAGGGGTTGATTACTTACAATATAAAGGCAGAATTATGGAAATAATAGCGAATATAGGGAGATAATAAATCAGAAAACAGGACAAGCAACGAAATATTGTCATAAACTTGTTAAGGACGAAACGATGGGCTTCAAGGGTAAAGCATATCCAATTCCGTTTGCACAGTGCCAGAAAGTGAAACATGAGTTACAGAAGATGTTAGATGGCGATGTAATAGAACATTTAAAAACGAACTTCGTTAATCCGATGGTGGTGGTAAGGAAGAACGATGGTAGCCGTAGCTTATGAGTGAGCACGTTTTCGCATTTCAGAGATTTACCCATATTTAAATAATGTAAAATAGGTTACATTAGTTTTGCACAAATGTTGGGACACTCTCATGAGGATAGGTTAGTTTAGATAGAACAGGAATTAGATAGAATTTGTTATTGAACAGAATTTTGAAATAAGTTAAATGTCAGAGTTGGGCTGATTAAAAGAGAGATTTGAGTCATGCAATAAAATTTGTGATAATTAAAATGACAACGCATGCAAATCAACGTATGCTGAGAAATAACACTCATGCGTGGTAATTTTAATTCTCAAAATTTGGGGGAGTTCTATGAGATGGTATTAAGCCCACAACTTGGCTCTGTTTGCAGGGCAAGATAATTAACCGATTCAATAAAGCACAGAGTTGGGATATTTTGTATAATTGCAATTTTAAACAAAAAGAAAATATTAGATGCATTGATAATGCGATGCGAGAAACAGTAATTAGTCTGAGAAAGACACGCAAGGGCAAAGCATATTCCAAAGGGTTTGAATTGGCTTGTAAATAAATTAATATAATTAAAATGAAAAGGTTTGTGTACATGTAAAGCCAGACCACATAAAATTTATTTGACACAAAAGGTTTGTTAGCTGCATTTTAAAAGGGGCGTAGTTGTTAAGTAAAAGCAAAGGATAGTGAAAATAGTGAGCGAAGCAGAAAGGTAAAGCAAGATGAAGCAAAATATAATATAGAAAATTGCAAAGAGATTCAATGCTAGAAGAAGGCAACAGAAGAGGAAAGATAGTGACGCAAAATTGGTGAACTCAAAAATTAGTGTATTTAAAAGTAAAGTGCAATAGTGCAGAGCAGAGCAGTGACAATAATAAATAGATAACGTTTGTGTGTGCAATGCTATCAAAAAATTTTAATTATAAGGTTAAAGACAATAATTTAGATTTAAGAAAATTGTAAATATTAATTATGTACTCAAATGTACTTCCATTTGTAACATTCTATTATCAAAATTAATTTCCATTAACATAACAGTAACCTAGAAACCTGACGCTATTTTGTTTAAATCAAGGAGAACAACTGAATTAAATGTTATTTGAAGTTTGTCGAATTTGTGCTCCATATTTAACTACAATTTTATATTAATAAACGATCATATTACCGTATAAAAAATATTGCATTTTGTTGTGCCCATTTCAGGGTACCTGTGACAGTGTTTGTAAAAGTTTTCGCCACAGTATAATTAAAAATCCTTCAATCCCATTTCCGAGGATATCGGCAGCGAGCACATGAAAATTCCGAAGTTCGATTACGAGCAAATTAGTCATCGGGACCAACAGAGTCTGCAAGAACGTCCCAACCAACGTCTGCACCTGGGGGAGCATCTCAAGCAGAAAATCCAAGCAGCATTACTACGAGCAGCTCCGAAGCCAGCATACGAGGTAGGATTAAGCCTGCGATTTGATTGTTAGGTTTGGGAAAACGCACCAAACTACGAGATCAAACCTTTCCGGAGAGGCCTAGCGTATTCCCAAGGTCTCAGTTACTTCGTGTTTTTCGAAAATCAAGTGGCGTCAGTAAATTGTTCAAATTTAGAGAGAATCCAAGCGACCAAAAAACAATTGAACGGTCGGCGTCTGTTCTACGTCAGAACAAGCAAAAGACGGTGACGTCATCCTAAAAACCAAGCAAGGGGTTGTATGTTTATTAGTTGCCAAGCGGAAAAATTCAAATAACTTACTTGACGCGTTTTTCAAAGTATTTTCACAAGTTTAAACGTTCAAGTACGCTGTGCACTGGCGAGATTTTGTGTGTTATCTGTCAAATAGAGATTACTAATATTATCTTCTGAGAGCGAGCAAATGAGCTACTCCAAGTCAAATAACCTAAAATTTATGGCGATAGTTACATTCTGAAGTCACCCTGAGAATAGAGCTTGTGTTTTGCTGAGAGCTAGCGTAAATAAGTATTGCAATTAGATAAAAATAGAAAGTGGAGCTATTCAACCATTTTTATATGTGCAGTAAATATTACATTTCATTTTTAACCAGCCGTAATTGATTGACAGGCAAAGTAAAACCACAGTACAAAAGTATATAAATCTGAGAATTGTGTGATTGGATTTGTCCTAATTTAACTTATTAAGATATTTATTTAATATTACAAGCATTGCATTGCAATACATGTCTTTTGTACAACTTCAAAATCTTTTGTTAAAGCTAAATGTACTTGTCAATCATGCTTAAAAGAAGTGATTTTAAGTAATTCTTAAGATAGTTAACAAATAAACAGAAAAAATCATTGGCTACCGGATTTAGTACATTTAACTTACTTACTTAATTAACCGGCGTTACAATCCTTTATGGATTTTGGCCTCGTTCACGATTGTATTCCATCGGGCTCTGTCTTTTGGGGCTCTTCTCTAGTTGGCTACCCCAAGGGTTTCCAGGTCTCGCAGGACACCATCCATCCATCTCCTACTGGGCCTACCTCTTGCTTTTCCGTAGTCTGGCCTCCATTCCATTACACTTTTTACGCTCCTTTCATACCCCATCCGTTCCACCTGCCCCAACCACCCAAGTCTTTGAGCTTTCACAAAACGCACTAGGTCCTCACCTTTTATTAATGCGTCTATTTCCGCTTTCGTTCTACGCCGCGGGTTGCCTTTATCCTGGACCGGGCCCCATATTCTCCTCAATATGGTTCTTTCCGCCGTTCGTAGTTTGGTTTGGTCATTTACTGTTAAAGACCACGTCTTGCAGCCGTATGTTATCACTGGCCTTATCATTGTCCTATAAATTTTCCATTTGGATGCGTGCTTTAGTACTTTCGATTTCATCATATTCTGATGGATAAAATAACTTTTAATTTCGTTCTGGATGCGTCTCGTTATCTCATCACTCGTATTATTTGTAGCATTTAATTGCGATCCTAAGTATACAACTTCCTCAAATTTGTAGTTCCCGATTTTTAGATCCTGTAACTGGTGCTCGCGTTTGGTTATTCTCATGTATTTCGTCTATTTCTCGTTTACTTGCAGCCCCACCACTTCCGCTTCTTTCTCCTGTTTACTGCAAACTCTTTTGAGCTCGCCCAGGTCTTTACTTGATATGACGAGGTCGTCTGCGTACGCTTTGATTTGGACCGTTTTAGTCTTGATATTTCATTTAACCTTCAATTTTCTGATTACCTACTGATTCCAACATTAAATTAAATATCATTGCTAATAAAGCCTTACTCCCGTGTTTATCTCGAATTGGTCTGTCATCTGCTGCTAAATTAGTACCTTTGCTTTTAACCCGTAAAAAGTCATACACGCCAGTCTGATAAGCTTGAACGTAAGAGATTTAAAATACCCATGCTTATGTCTAAAAATCCTAATGTAGTAATGTGCATTAGGCTGATTTAGAATATCCATTCTCGTTTTGAAAATTAGCAGAAGGAAGGAAAGTGAGTTGGTAGAGGAAATAACAACTTTTAATTTTTATATCACATTTTCGAAGTTTGGTTGTCGAGTAGCAGCGCATAGCTTGCACTTGATTTTAAGTTTAATCTTATCCAGTTTTCTCGTACTGCTTTGATTTTATTGAAACAGTTAATTGGTAACTATTGTCTGTCGTAGTTACAATTACCAAAATAAATAGTAACACGATTTAAAGTTATATTTGTTTAAATGCAGATATCATGCGGAAGGAAGTATTTGATTGACCAACATTGTGGCACCCCACTACACAAAAGGAACTACGAAAACACGAAATCTTCTGCAATGTACCAAATATCCATGCGTGAATCCATTTCGGCCACAAAAACTAAAACTGAAGAAGAGCAGTTTAAGTTGGATTTATGTAAAGCTTTGGTGTCGTCCAACATCCCCTTAAATAAATTGAGTAATCCAACTTTTAAGGGGTTTTTGGAAAAATATTGCAAGAAAATTGTGCCTGATCAAACCACCCTCAGAAAAAAGTACTTTGAGGACTGTTATGTAGAAACCATGAGCAATGTTCAGAAAATTGTAAAAAATCGCTATATATTTTTTGTTGTTGATGAAACCACTGATGTTTGCGGTAGATATATAGCAAATTTAATGGTAAGTGTGCTAGGCGAAAACAGTTCCAACAAATTATTTTTAATCAGTTGTAAACAAATAGATAAAACTAATAATGTAACAATTTCAAGATTTTTCAATAAGGGTTAAGTAATCTATTTATACGGAAGCTCAAAGTAGTATGAGGACACCAATAATTGGATTATGTGTTCAATTAAATTAATCCACATATGATTAATCCAATTAAACCGCGATTTGGTCTAATTCCGCGAATTAAACCGCGGATTGATCTAATTAATTTTCGCGGAATGATCTAATTAATTTTCGCGTTTTGATCTAATTAATTACATATGAAGTTTGATATTTAATTTTGATATGTGCTAATGATTAAATTACGCGGCGACCATTTTTAATTTGCCTGCGGAATTACGCGGCGGTCATTTTAATTTAAATTTTCGCGCGAATATTTGAATTTGAAATTTCTTCAGATTTTTTTCTAAGTTCCATTTTTAAATTTAAACTTCCCGGGGTCGGCCATCTTGGTTTTCTACGCGCGCACTTCTCTCGGATGCCGTTTTAATTTTAATTTAGCGACCGTTTTAAATTTCAAATTGTTACATTTGTCTCTCTGTTGTACTTATTGGGCGTTGGTTGTCTCTCTTGCATTCACAGGATGGATGTTTAATTTAAAAAAAATTCTGGACGACTCGGATTTGAACCCGCTACGTTCGTATCCACATCTGTGTTACATCGATTTATGCCGCTAGGCTACCGAAGCGCTTTAGATTTTAAGGTGTATAGCGGAAAGCCACTCACTGCTCTGACGTCACGCTTCCATATTTTAAACTAAATATTTCTTGAAAATTATAATTTATAACAATGGAACTGTATCGTGTAGGGTATTAAAAGGTTTATAAGATTTTTTTAAAACTGATTCTATAAGTGGTTTTGCTAGAATTAATTATTTTATTTATCAATCGGCCAAACATGTCGTTGCCTGTTGTACCGCGGACATGCAATTTATAAATTACATCACGCTATTATGAAATCGTAGTTTGATTTATTTGGATTTTCGTCACTTTGTATCTGTAAAATAACTTCAATTATTTTAAATAGCGAAATCCGCGCCGGCCATTTTATTCAAATGTTTTATTTTTGACCTCTGTTGCTTTAAAAACGCATGTCAGACCCTATTAATATTTCTCCGTCTGTATTATTATCATGTATTTAATTAGAAATTGTGTTTTACCATCTGTATGTATTAACTTTTTTTATAATATGTTTATATTATAAACCATTTGTAAGTGCGTTGGTTTTATACAAACCCGTGCGTCATGCCTAATAGCTGCATCGACTTGTTAGCGCAGACAAAGCAATTTGCTATGATATCACCGAATCTGCAGGGGCAAGATTTTAGCTCTAACGTTTGCGGTATATATTGTTTAATGTATTTATATTTTAAAATAAATGATTTATCTATGTTAGCTTTTGTAAATATGTTCTCACATAATTTAGTTTCTAATGACAATTATGTAAAAGCACCATATATCCAAACGTACACTTTTTCAAATTTTTTGAGAACTCATGCTAGCTCAGTTTCAAATTCATCAAAATTTATATAACCAGAACTTCATGCTAGGCCGTGATGTCTATGCTCCAAATAGTTTATGCCTTTTTTAACGAAATAGGGCAGAGTGCCATAATTTGCAGGGGGTTTTAAAACAAAAATTGCTAACTGATTACCATCTGCTGAAATAACAGCGACTTCTTTCGGAATAAACTGTTTTTTCTCACCACGGAACCCTTGCAGGTCTACGAATGCAGTGTCCATACTGACGAAATGTTTGAACATGACTAAATTTTAAAAATTGTTGTTGGGTTTTCGATATAATGTTACAATTTCCACATCGCGTCACATAAAATTCTACAAAAACAGTATTTTTATTTAACTCTCATTAAAAAAATCTTCTGCCTCCATCATTTCGATAAACACAATTTCAGTTACGTAGGCTCGTTGTTCATTTTATTACAAAGTTCTTGTACTTTTGATGGAAATATATGTATGTTGACCCCAAATTAACATAACATTGAATAAAAACACGTAATTTCATTGAAAAATCTTCTACCAACATCATTTCGATAAACAAAATTCAAAAGTTCTTGTCCTTTTGATGGAAATAGATGTATGTTGACCCCCAAATTAACATAAATTTGAATAAAAACACGCAATTTTGTTGAAAAAATGTTCTAACACCATCATTTCAGTTAAAATTTTACAAAAACTGACATATCACTTGAAATTATACAAACTATATGTATGTTGACCACAAATTAACATACATTTGAATAAAAAACACGCAATTTCGTTAAAATAATGTTCTGACACCATTATTTCACTTAAAATTTTACCAAAACTGACATCATGTCACTTGAAATTATACAAAATATATGTATGTTGACCACAAATTAACAAAAATTTGAATAAAAACACGCAATTTCGTTGACAAAATTTTCTGACACCATCATTTCACTTAAAATTTTACAAAAACTGACATTATGTCACTTGAAATTATACAAAAAACGACATTTTTATTCAATAAGCGATAAAAAATACGCCATCCCAAATCATTTCACTTAAAATTATCACAATTAGTTTTGAAAAACGATTTTATAATAACGAAAATGATGTAAAAACAGTTTTAGAGTTATTTCTAAGCATCATTTTGCAAATGTTTTACACTTTTTTATAAAGTGCATCGCTCAAAAATGTATGTTAACCCCCAAATTAGCATAAAATTGAATAAAAACACGCAATTTCATTGAAAAATCTTCTGCTACCATCATTTCGATAAACAAAATTTCAGTTATGTTGGCTCATTGTTCATTTTTATTACAAAAATTAACTTAAAATTGAACAAAAATCAAGCAATTACACATCATCTCACATACATTTTTACAAAAATCGACACCATGTCACATAAATTATACAAAAAATGACATTTTAATTCAATACACGATAAAAATTTAATAAAAATCACGCAATTACACATCATCTCACATACATTTTTACAAAAATCGACATCATGTTACATAAATTATACAAAAAATGATATTTTAATTCAACACACGATAAAAAATTAATAAAAAATATGCAATTACACATCACTTAAAAAATTATCATAATTCGTTTTACAAAACGATTTATAATAACGAAAATGATGTAAAAACAGCTTTAGAGTTATTTCTAAGCATAATTTTGCAAATGTTTTACATTTTTTATAAAATGCATCGCTCAAAATTAAAAGAAATCACAATTTTTTTAAATTATATCACGCCATTATGAAATCGTAGATTGATTTTTTGAAATTTTACACTTTGTATCTGTAAAATAACTTCAAATACTGATATTTTAGCTTTTAGATTGTGTAATTATTACAGATTCGTGAAAAACAAAAGCAGAGTAGAAATAAAAAACACAAACACTTTGTAATAAACAAATATATTGTTCTTATTTCGTATAATACTTAATAATATAAAAATAAATGTACAGCTGAATGTCTTATTTTCCAAAAATCCGCTAGCAATTTACAAAACTGTAGTTTGAGGTTTACAACGTTACAAATTAAAAAGGCTGCAAGTCATAAAATCAGAATTCGTTTACATGGGCTCGTGGAACAAATTTCATTGCGGCATTTTAAAGTTTAAAACGCTCCCAATCCAGAATTCCATTCGTATTTGATGTTGAGGGCCTTAGAGGTGTTTTTCTAACGGCTTTTTTTTGGAAGTACTTCCTAATCGACGTTTTTCTGACTGCACCTTTTTGATGTGGACTTGGATGAGTAGCTGGTGTTTTTAATTTATATTCTAAATTGGACTCGCAGTTATCAGTTTCCATTTCGGTTTTTCCTGTAGTACCAGTCGCGGTTGGCTTCTTTTGCTGTTTAGGTTTAGTTAGCAGCACATGAGCAACGTTAAGGCCTTTGATGTAATCAGCAAACTGTAGGCGTCCGGGTGGATTAATAGTTTTTCGAAGCTTCAAAGTGTCGTGAACTAAATCGACTATGTTAGACGCCGGTAAAATTTTACCCTTTATAGTAACGGTATCCTTGTGATCCCAGCTCACATCGTTTGAGGCGCTCAAAATGCGTAGGAAAACTTCAGCTTTTTTTATAAGTTTTGGAAAGTGTAGATAAAATAAGGGCATTTGATAGGCTGTTACTGCTTGTTAGGTAATAGGTATTTTGATTGGCTGCCGTGCCTGGTTTGTGAAATGAAGGTATCTTTGTAACACTTGGTTGTACTGCCCTCATTTATCGTGATCAGTTAATTTGGACTTTAAAACTTTTTGCATTCCGTCATCAAGCTGTGATAATATATTTTTCTCCGTATTCTCGCCAGACTTAAGGCGTTGGACAAATTCCGGTGATACAACCAACATCTTTTGCGCTTGGTTTATTTTAGTCGAAAAAATAGCTCAGAAGTTTGTTTTGGTAGAGCCATCGTGAATAAACTAACTTAAAATCAAAACTTTTATAATAAATATATAAAAAATATGGCAGGTACGGGAATCGAACCCGCATTCTCTCTCGAAACCAGAACTTAAATCTGACGCCTTAACCATTCGGCCAACCTGCCTTCCTGTATAAACGAGCACTCTCTGCATAATTAAGAAAGAAAACATATAATTTAAAAGCCTTTTATTTGCAATTGCATACAATATTTCATATAAATTAAATCATGTACAAATTTCGAAACTGGGTTTGATATATATTTATCGAAAGACTTGACCCTCAGCTGACGTTTTATTATTATTTATCGTGGTTCGTCATCGCTGAATTTTACAGGGGCCAGCCTGTCTGCTGTGTGAAGCACGCAATGTTTCCACCCCTTTTTTATTTTAAAATTTGTAAAACCAGAGGTCCAGGATGCAGCCGCACCAGGTAACAGAGTACAATGGTTTAAAACGAGTTAGTGCGGCATCAGTTTGGACCTCTGGTTTTATAAAATTTTAAAATAAAAGGGATTGAGTCATTGCGTGCGTCACATAGCAGACAGGCTGGTTCTTGTAAATTCAGCGATGACGAATCACGACAAATAATAATAAAACGTCAGCTGAGGGGCAAGTCTTTCGATAAATATATATCAAACCCAGTTTCGAAATTTGTACATGATTTAATTTATATGAAATTGCAAATAGAAGGCTTTTAAACTAGATCTTTTCTTTCTTAATTATGCAGAGTGCTCGTTTATACAGGGAGGCAGGTTGGTAGAATGGTTAAGGCGTCAGATTTAAGTTCTAGTCTCGAGAGAGAATGCGGGTTCGATTCCCGTACCTGCCATATTTTTTATATATTTATTATGAAAGTTTTGATTTTAAGTTAGTTTATTCACGATGGCTCTACCAGAACAAACTTCAGAGCCCTTTTTTCGACTAAAATAAACCAAGCGCAAAAGATGTTGGTTGTATCACCGGAATTTGTCCAACGCCTTAAGTCTGGCGAGAATACGGAGAAAAGTTTTAAAGTCCAAATTAACTGATCACGATAAATGGGGGCAGTACAACCAAGTGTTACAAAGATACCTTCATTTCACAAACCAGGCACGGCAGCCAATCAAAATACCTATTACCTAACAAGCAGTAACAGCCTATCAAATGCCCTTATTTTATCTACACTTTCCAAAACTTATAAAAAAAGCTGAAGTTTTCCTACGCATTTTGAGCGCCTCAAACGATGTGAGCTGGGATCACAAGGATACCGTTACTATAAAGGGTAAAATTTTACCGGCGTCTAACATAGTCGATTTAGTTCACGACACTCTGAGGCTTCGAAAAACTATTAATCCACCCTGACGCCTACAGTTTGCTGATTACATCAAAGGCCTTAACGTTGCTCATGTGCTGCTAGCTAAACCTAAACAGCAAAAGAAGCCAACCCCGACTGGTACTACAGGAAAAACCGAAATATAAACACCTCTAAGGCAGAGGTCCTCAACATCAAATACGAATGGAATTCTGGATTGGGAGCGTCTTAAACTTTAAAATGCCGCAATGAAATTTGTTCTACGAACCCATGTAAACGAATTCTGACTTTATTACTTGCAGCCTTTTTAATTTGAAATGTTGTACACCTCAAACTACAGTTTTGTAAATTGCTAGCGGATTTTTGAAAAATAAGACATTCAGCTGTACATTTATTTTTATATTATTAAGTATTATACGAAATAAGAACAATATATTTGTTTATTACAAAGTGTTTGTGTTTTTTATTTCTACTCTGCTTTTGTTTTTCACGAATCTGCAATAATTACAAAATCTAAAAGCAAAAATATCAGTATTTGAAGTTATTTTACAGATACAAAGTGTAAAATTTCAAAACATCAATCTACGATTTCATAATGGCGTGATATAATTTAAAAAAATTGTGATTTCTTTTAATTTTGAGCGATGCATTTTATAAAAAGTGTAAAACATTTGCAAAATTATGCATAGAAATAACTCTAAAACTGCTTTTACATCATTTTCGTTATTATAAATCGTTTTGTAAAACGAATTGTAATAATTTTTTAAGTGAGATGATGTGTAATTGCATATTTTTTAATAAATTTTTATCGTGCGTTGAATTAATATGTCATTTTTTGTATAATTTATGTGACATGATGTCGATTTTTGTAAAAATGTATGTGAGATGATGTGTAATTGCGTGAGGTTTGTTCAATTTTGAGTTAATTTTTGTAATAAAAAAGAACAATGAACCTACGTAACTGAAATTTTGTTTATCGAAATGATGGTAGCAGAAGATTTTTCAATAAAATTGCGTGTTTTTATTTAATTTTATGTTAATTTGGGGGGCCAACATACATTTCTGACCAATGCAATTTATAAAAAGTGTAAAACATTTGCAAAATTATGCTTAGAAATAACTCTAAAACTGTTTTTACATCATTTTCGTTATTATAAAATCGTTTTGCAAAACTAATTGTGATAAGTTTAAGTGAAATGATGTGGGATGGCGTATTTTTTATCGCTTATTGAATAAAAATGTCGTTTTTTGTATAATTTCAAGTAACATGTCAGTTTTTGTAAAATTTTAAGTGAAATGATGGTGTCAGAAAATTTTTTCAACGAAATTGCGTGTTTTTTATTCAAATTTATTTTAATTTTTGGTCAACATACATATATTTTGTATAATTTCAAGTGACATGTCAGTTTTTGTAAAATTTTAAGTGAAATGATGGTGTCAGAACATTTTTTCAACGAAATTGTGTGTTTTTATTCAAATTTTTGTTAATTTGTGGTCAACATACATATATTTTGTATAATTTCAAGTGACATGATGTCAGTTTTTGTAAAATTTTAAGTGAAATGATGGTGTTAGAACATTTTTTCAACGAAATTGCGTGTTTTTTATTCAAATTTATGTTAATTTGTGGTATTTCCATCAAAAGTGCAAGAACTTTTGAATTTTGTTTATCGAAATGATGATGGTAGAAGATTTTTCAATAAAATTGCGTGTTTTTATTCAATGTTATGTTAATTTGAGGGTCAACATACATATATTTCCATCAAAAGTACAAGAACTTCGTAATAAAATGAAGAACGAGCCTACGTAACTGAAATTTTGTTTATCGAAATAATGGAAGCAGAAGATTTTTTCAATGAGAGTTAAATAAAAATACTGTTTTTGTAGAATTTTATGTGACGCGATGTGAAAATTGTAACATTATATCGAAAACCCAACAACAATTTTTAAAATTTAGTCATGCTCAAACATTTCGTTAGTATGGACACTGCATTCGTAGACCTGCAAGGGTTCCGTGGTGAGAAGAAACAGTTTATTCCGAAAGAAGTCGCTGTTATTTCAGCAGATGGTAATCAGTTAGCAATTTTTGTTTTAAAACCCCCTGCAAATTATGGAACTCTGTCCTATTTCGTTAAAAAAGGCATAAACTATTTGGAGCATAGACATCACGGCCTAGCATGAAGTTCTGGTTATATAAATTTTGATGAATTTGAAACTGAGCTAGCATGAGTTCTCAAAAAATTTGAAAAAGTGTACGTTTGGATATATGCTGCTTTTACATAATTGTCATTAGAAACTAAATTATGTGAGAACATATTTACAAAAGCTAACATAGATAAATCATTTATTTTAGAATATAAATACATTAAACAATATATACCGCAAACGTTAAAGCTAAAATCTTGCCCCTGCAGATTCGGTGATATCATAGCAAATTGCTTTGTCTGCGCTAACAAGTCGATGCAGCTATTAGGCATGACGCACGGGTTTGTATAAAACCAACGCACTTACAAATGGTTTATAATATAAACATATTATGAAAAAAGTTAATACATACAGATGGTAAAACAAAATCTCTAATTAAATACATAATAATAATACAGACGGAGAAATAATAATCGGGTCTGACATGCATTTTTACAGCAACAGAGGTCAAAAATAAAACATTTGAATAAAATAGCCGGCGCGGATTTTGCGATTTAAAATAATTGAAGTTATTTTACAGATACAAAGTGACGAAAATCTAAATAAATTAAACTACGATTTCATAATAGCGTGATGTAATTTATAAATTGCATGTCCGCCGTACGACAGGCAACGACATGTTTGGCCGATTGATAAATAAAATAATTAATTCTAGCAAAACCACTTATGGAATCAGTTTTTTTTAAATCTTATGAACCTTTTAATACCCTACACGATACAGTTCCATTGTTATAAATTTAATTTTCAAGAAATATTTAGTTTAAAATATGGAAGCGTGACGTCAGAGCAGTGAGTGGCTCTCCGCTATACACCTTAAAATCTAAAGCGCTTTGGTAGCCTAGCGGCCTAGATCGATGTAACACAGATGTGGATACGAACGTAGCGGGTTCAAATCCGAATCGTCCAGAGATTTTTTTAAATTAAACATCCATCCTGTGAATGCAAGAAGAACAACCAACGCCCAATGAGTACAAGAAAAAGACAAATTTACCAATTTGAAATTCAAAACGGTCGCTAAATTAAAATTAAAACGGCATCCGAAAGAAGTTCGCGCGCAGAACACCAAGATGGCCGACCCCCAGGAAGTTTAAATTCAAAAATGGAACTTAAAAAAAATCTGAAAATATTTCAAATTTAAATATTCGCGCGAAAATTGAAATTAAAATGGCCGCCGCGTAATTCCGGAAGCAAATTAAAAATGACCGCCGCGTAATTTAATCATTAGCACATATCAAAATTAAATATCAAACTTCATATGTGATTAATTAGATCAAAACGCGAAAATTAATTAGATCATTCCGCGAAAATTAATTAGATCAATCCGCGGTTTAATTCGTGGAATTAGACCAAATCGCGGATTTAATTCGCGGTTTAATTGGATCAATCATATGTGGATTAATTTAATTGAACACATAATCCAACTAGTGGTGTCCTCATACTACTGCTATTCCATTTGAGAAAGTTATTCTAATGCTTTCCGACGCAACACCTTATATGGTAAAAGCGACTCAAAATTTACGCATTTTTATCCAAATTTAATCCATAATACATGTTTGGCACATGGAGTAAATAGAGTTGCAGAGGAAATTAGAAATCAGTTTCCCTTAGTTAACGATTTTATAAATAATGTAAAAAAGGTATATATAAAAGCGTCTTTAAGAATCCAGCTATACAGAGAAATATTACCTTAAATTCCTCTACCATCAAAACCTGTACTGACTAGATGGGGTACATGGCTGGAAGCGGCTTTATTTTGTTCGGATCATTTTGAGGGCATAAAAAAGTATTTTCCGAGTTGTCAGATGACACGTCAGCTGCAATTATAGAGTCAAATCGATTACTCACTAATTCTCTGTTAAGCCAACAGTTAGCTTACATTAAAAATCATTTTAGTGTATTTCCAAGACTATTTTTAGAATCGGAAAAGCAAGAAATTTTGCTAGTTGATTCTGTAAGCCTAATACAGAATGTAAATGGTTTAAAAAGAAAAAATGGAAATTGCATTTCAAAAACTTTTATGAAGTTTTACGTGAAAACGAGGGCTTTCAAATTTTAAAAAATGTTTCAAAGTGTCTGAATGGTGAATTTATTGAAGGATTGGAAATAGCTCCGAATATTATATCAGCTCTCTCCTATGCGCTTGTAACATCTGTTGATGTAGAGAGAAGTTTCTCTGCGTATAAATTAATTTTAAGCGACAGGAGACAATCTTTTCTTGCCGATAACATAGAGAAACATCTTATTGTTAGTTTTTATCAGACTGCTAGTAACTGTAATTAAATAAATTACGATTATAAATCGTACTAATCAAACTTTTTTCCATATTTCATCATGTTTGCTCACTTTCTATAACGAGATAATATTAAAATTAAAATTATTAGTTTTTATAATTATAATTTGAACTTACATTATTTTCATAAGTAGTATTTGAAAAAGATGTGAATAGAATTAATTTAAACAAGAGAGATGATTATTTTTTTTTACAACTTTGTTGGGAAATCTCCATGGTAATGTAGCATTTAGGTACATCTAACAATTCTGGTATCTATTATACGATAAATAGCTGTTAGTTTGTAAACTGGTTTGAACCTATCAGTCTACTCATCTGTTTGTCTTTCTACCTGTATACCTGTCTACTTGTCTGTCTGCCTGTGTGCCTGTCTACCTGTCTACCTGTCTACCTGTCTACAAGTCTACCTGTCTACCTGTCTACCTTTCTACCTGTCTGGAAGTGTAAGAGCTACTAAATAGCCAGGATGTAAGCAAGGAGCTGGATTCCGATAATATTCTAACTATATTTGTTAAAAACTGTTCGATATCATTATCTGACCCGTTAACTATTATGAGATTTCAACTTGCGCATCATAAATTGAGTTAAAAATGGCAATGAGCGTTGCCTACAAACCAGCTTCAACGTACGACAATAATGCTAATTTATTTGTGGATTGTATATCTGAAAGTGGAATTATACAGTTTAATTATCACAAATTCGTTAAAATCCCTCACCACACAAATATTTAACAACTGCTAAATACGTATTTCGACAGCCAAGCTGTCATCATCCGTAGCTACAAAAAACTTACACAGGAAAATGGCAACGATATGTTTGTAACCAAATCACAAATGGAAGTTTATTTATGTTAAAAATATCAATTCGAGGATTCTAGACGTTGTGTTACCTAACAACGAAGACGCAGAGGTTATTCAATGCGAAAGCCCCCTCTTACTGCTGTAGATCAAAACTATCCTCCTTTAGAAATATAGTTTAGATATAAGTTTACAGAACCGCTTATTGCAGCTGCTCAAAATTTTCGTAATTTCTCCAAAGCTGATTATAATGTTATTAATGGTAAATTACTGTCTTATGAGTGGAATGTTGAACGGAAATCGCTTAGCACTGAGAACTGTGTAAATAAATTTTATCTAATTACGAAATCTGTTATTTCAAAACATGTACCGATGTTTAATAAGCGATCAGATTATTTTCCTCTTTGGTTTTCAAGCGATCTAATTAAGCTGATGAGGGAAAAAGTTAGAGTCCATCGATAATATAATATGTATAAATCTTCTGTTGACTATAATAGCTTCAGTTTACTTAGTAAACCAGTGCTTTCGAACCTATATCGAATCGAATCTAAAATCTGTTCTAATACCAAAAAGCTTTGAGTCTTACGTAAAAGAAAAAATAAATCAACTGGTATCCTATCTAGTATGCAATTAAATGGTACTGTTGATAATAGCGGTATAGAAATATCTAATCTATTCTCTAAATTGCTTAACTCACTGTACACTCCGAACTCTGATAGAGAAAAAATAATATTTCTTTAGAACTTGCGTATTGCTAAAGTGTAGGAATGCTGTCCTTATGTGTGGAAAAGGGCTTCTGTACATAAATCCAACAGCAAAAGCGAAATAAATAACTATCGGCCAATTTCGAAACTTTGTGTAAGTATTTAATAAAGTACTGGAAAAACTAATATACAACGTAATATTTTATACCTACACGGTACTATTGTAAACAGTGTTGTGGATTTTCCAATGTCTCTACAACCCCGACACTTTTGTATTATGTTTATGCTCTCCTCGTGTGAGTCGCTGTCTACGATTTCTACATAACAGGCGGAGAGCACGTAGTTTGGCAGTTTGATTTGCATCCCCCGGTCAACTTTCTTGTATTTTGTTGCCCCAGTTAAACACAACACAACAGCTTTTCTGTTAACTTGGTCTACATAGAAGCGATTGTAAATACTGCCTACCAGTACACTTAAACAGTCCTCCAGAGGGTCGAACACATTACCTATCTTGTAATTGTATATTGTTGCTTCCAATCTTGTAATTCCGCGCTCTCTAGCCAAAGAAGACATAAATTTTTCTTTTAATCGTGCATCTGGACATTTGATAAAGTTTCCGATGTTTCCTTGTAATTTGTCAAATAAATTTGTTATATATCTTAATTCCGCAATTCGAGTTTATCCATGTTAGACAGTCAATCCCAACTGTTTTATCGCTGTCTACAATCACATTACAATTTTCCTGGTACTCTCCTTGGAGGCAAAAGTTGTGATTAGTCATTAAGTAATCGCGCCTATCCATGCAAATGCCAGCAAAGTCTTGTGTTATATCTAAATCCAAAAGGCAGAAGTCATCAACTTGGAGCTATTTTAATATTCTAGATAATTCATCCAGCAGAGTTCCCACTTTAACATCCGGCAGCTCTAGTTTGTACGGGATAGCAACTGGATTTTCATATTTCCTTTCGAGTTTTTTCAACAGGTCTATAGCTCTTTTAGTAGACAATGAGAACAGGTCTGGACAGGTTTAAACCCCAGACACTGATAGTGATAATGGAGATCATTAACCCCTTCATTAACCACATCCGGTGCAAATTCTCAGACAATAACTCCATACATTTATTTTTAGCAACCGTGCACATTTTCAGACAATGACTCACATCCCAGGTCTGAACAAGTCTAAACAGGTTTTTTCTATAGTCTGCAAATTTTATTGATGCATCTCCTTCGGGCATTCTAATTTTAGTTTTATTTACACTATTACAATTTCTAATATCACTGTTTAGTTACAAAATGATTTAAACAAATATCACATATTAAAGTTTGAGGTTTTCTCTTGTGTATCTGATTTTTAACCAATCTATATAAGGTTTTTATCCAGCAAAAATTAAACTGTCCCTCACCGTTGCGTATCATTAATAAATGTATAGCATCCTTATTAATTAAAGTATTTTTACTAATATATTGCTGTGGTCTAACAGCTTTTATTTGGCTTTATTTAATTTAATTCTTATTCTCAGGGTTTTGTTTTAAAATTTTGATTTTAATCTTACCTTTTGCCCACAGTCTTCGGCATGTAATTGTAATAACCTTAGTTATTTGACTCTTTCTCAGGGTTACTATTAAAATCAGATTAAGACATAAACCATGAATAACTATAATACCTGATATAGACAATTGTATTTATTAAGTTTTTCAGTTAATTCAATTTTAGATTAATATTACTGTCTGTTTACAAATTTTATTATTATCTAATTTATGATTTAATTGAATTCAATTTTTATTATCTCTGTAAGCAGCAGGTATATTTTATATTACTACTCTTTTTTAATATGTGTTTTGTTTTAAGTTGACGGTTAATAGACTCACTTTGTAAGCTTCTATCTTTGAGCTCTTTATCTTCTATAGCCTTCTATTCGCCAGATCTCTGCTACAGCTATGCTTGTTGTGGTTGACAGCAAATCCTTGTGTAGTAGTTGATCGATGCACTCACTAAGTATTTTTTCGTACTATTTTTTGTCTATCACACTTTTTAGGTGTATGACAATATAAATGTGTACATACCAGTACATTAATGTCTAAAATTGACTATTAAATTCGATTTCAAATAGGACTTGTGTCAATACAAATTATATTTTTCTACAACCCATTTTGTTATGTTTATTTTCAAACTACCCACCAAAACCAATGGTTATCACACAAATGATAATACAGTTTCTTTTATTACTAGTTATAACTTTTGTAATTGTCATAATTCATATTTTTAGGTTAATAGGTGTACATTGTATTTGTCTTCAACTACATGACCAAATATGTAAGAACCAAACCCCTATATTACATCTTATAACAATAATTACCTCTTTCAGACAATTCCCGACTAAGTTGTATTACAATTGCAATCAAAACTATTTACAAATGATTTGCAAATACCGTTGTAAGAAACCGAAATTCCAATGATAAAACGAAACCATCACTCCTTTTAGGAACAATATTTTAAGCTGCTTTTTATTTTTGTAGTTATTGAATGCTTT
Organism: Agriotes lineatus; assembly: GCA_940337035.1. Lineage (NCBI taxonomy): Eukaryota > Metazoa > Arthropoda > Insecta > Coleoptera > Elateridae > Agriotes > Agriotes lineatus. The sequence continues at coordinate 11,788 of CALNHX010004944.1, read as the reverse complement.
ATTATTAATTGATCATATCAAAATGCCCCACAAAGTTGTAAATTAAAATTATCAATCTTTAAACGTTTTTTTAACTTTCTTAACAATTCTATTCTTAACATAAAACATTATATAATTTTTAATATGTTAAGGAACCATTTTTTATTGATATTTTTAATTTTCAATATTATAACTAACCTTCCCATACTATTCTACTACTAGTCCCTATTTCTAACTATTTACATTTTATTAAATACTAATCTTTATACATTTAATTTTAATCTATAAGGATAGATTTGACTTACGTGAAATCTTCCTCTTATATTTTCATTTTCTGGGTTTCTCAATTCATACGTACTTTCTCTAAACTTCTTAATTATCTCATATGGACCACAAAATGGTAGAGATAATTTTGCACTGATTTTATCTTGCCCATGTGCCACTTAAATACTTTTTACTATAACCAGATCGCCTATATTGTACTGATTTCTTTGTTTAATTTTCTGGTTAATCTTTTCTTCGTATTTATCTAACCTTTGTTTTATTCTACTCTCTGCCTGTTGTAATAATTTCTGTATATTATCACAATCTTCTTCTCGTTTCCACGGTTTTTCAGGAATTTTACTTTTCATCAATGTTATAGGACTTATTTCTGTTACTGAGTTAGGCGTTTCCTTTATAAATTCTTCAACTTGCTTTATGTAACGTACCCAAGCATTGTGTTTATTATGTGTTAAAATCTTTAAGTATTTTATCACCTCTCTTATATGTATATCTCTCTGCTGGATTGGCTTGTGGATGTCTTATACTACAAAAACCAACTTTTATGTCTCGCTATATTATTGTATTTATAAGCCTTGGGTTTTTAAAATAAGTTGCATTATCTGCTAATATTTTCTTTGGTTTTCCAAATTCTATAAAATATTCATTTACATTTTTCAAAACATTTTGTGTGTTGCATCTTTTAGCTAGAAATAATCTCACATATTTCGTAAATACATCTAGGTAGTATTACCATAACGTTCTCAAAACCAAATTGACTTGTTACTAAATTACTTATATAGTCAATAGCTAACAATTCTAATGGATTTTCTTAACACAATAATTGCCTAGCGCATAATACAAGGTGTCCCTAAAATAATCGATAATCGATTAAACGTAATATACCTTAGTACAAAATCCCTTCAGTAAGAAGTTATGGGGCCTCGAAGTTCAATTTTTCATAAACTAGACTCGACTGCAAGTTTTTTTAGCTCTAACTTCGTTATCTGTAACTTTTTTTGACATTTTAGGTTATTATCTGAAAGCGAATTAAAAAACACAAAAATAGTGTACTCTTAGTTCTTACGCCTAAAAGCAACCGTTTACCTTAAAATGCCTATCAAAGGTTTTTGATTTTCATCAAGACGTGTAATTATCAAGTAGCCATGATCACAAAAACAATGGTCATCTAGTAAAAAACAATGATAAATCAATTATTGACATTAGTGACAAGAATTTGTTCTTTTATGTTTAAGAAAATGCCGCTACATAACGAATTCTCCAATGCTGCAAGGTTCGTTATGTAGCAGCATTTTCGTAAGCACAAAAGACATAAACCTGATGTCACCAACGTCATTAATTGATTTCTTGATGTTGTTTACTAGATTACAATTATAACCCATTGTTTTTGTGATCATGGCTACTTGATAATTGCACGTCTTAATGACAACCAAAAACCTTTGATGGGCATTTTAAGATAAACGGTTGTTTTTAAGCGTAAGAACTAAGAGTACATTATTTTTGTGCTGTCTAATTCTCTTTCAGCTAATAACCTAAAATTTCAAAAAAAGTTACAGTTAACGAAGTTAAAGCTAAAAAAAGTTTTGAAAGATAGGTAAAGTGTCTCTTACAGTCGAGTCTAATTTATTATTTTTTTTGTTAGTGCATCACATAGTACTAAGTATGTATATCAAAATTCAAATCGATATCTCTACATTTGTGAAAATTAACAAAAAAATAAGAAATAAAAAATTGAACTTTCAGGCCCTATAACTTCTTACTGAAGGGACTTTGTATTAAGGTATATTGGGTTTAATCGTTATTATGACGTAAGAAATTATTCTATTATTTTAGGGACACTCTATATATTTGTAATAATTTTATACATGTACGTTTTAGACAAATAAATACAATTATATTTACAATTCTCATTTTATTACACCGTTGTGCTTATAAAACCGTTACAGAAACATGTCAGGTTGGCCGACTGATCTAAGGCGCCAGTGGTCTATTTATTACTCGTCGCAAATTTTCAGACACTAATAATGGAGGTCATTAACCCCATGATTAGCTACATTCAACACAAATACGCAGACAATTACATTCTGTGTAAATTTCCCAGACGCCACATCCGCTTAAACAAGTCTGAACAGGTCGCAACAAGTCTGACATCTGGCAACGCGCAAATATAGTCTCTATTTACACCTGCGCAGAATTTGAATTTACCGCCAAATTTAAATTAGTTTATTTATCCTGCTCAGAATTTGAATTTACCGCCAGAAACCTGAGCATAATTTGAATTTGCCGCAAAAAGCCTGCGCAGAATTTGAATTATCCGCAAAAAGCCTGCTCAGAACTTAAATTTGCTGCCAAAACGATGCGCAGAATTTGAATTAACCGCCAAAAACTTGCGCAGAATTTGAATTATCCGCAAAAAGCCTGCTCAGAACTTAAATTTGCTGCCAAAATAATGCACAGAATTTTAATTTTCCGCCAAAACCTGAGCAGAAAACCTGTGCAGTGACACATTTTGAGGCAGAACCCGTCTAACTACACTACTGGTTGCCATTAATAAAACACCGATGACGTCATACTTCCTATGCGGGTCGCCCTGTATGTATAGATTTTATTTGAAAAAATGCGCAAATAAAAATAAAACTCGTCGGGTCCCACCGTTTTTTTTTAAAGTTATTCCTTGAAGACACGAAAACGGATATTTTCGAAAAAAATCTCAAGTTAAAAAAATCATGATTGGCATATTTTACGATGTAAAAGAAAGTAAAAAATGAGGTGTGGCACACATGACTTCTTTTTACTGCTTGTAAAATTTATTTTTGCAATTTGTTTAAAAGCTTCATTAAAAAAAAGGTTTTGACAACAGTTATAAATAATAACGTACTATAGTAACAGTTTTGAAATTTGTATTCTTATTATTTCTGAAATTTGAAAAAAGTTTTGTAAAAATCTAATGTTACCATTTTTTTAGATAATATACCTCTTACAAAAAAACTTTTTTGACAGAAGTTATATAGGTACAATTACGTAATATGGGTTTTGACAAAATATAATCCTATTGTCGAATTTTGCACTTTGAGGATGCTTGTTCCAAAAATGTAAGTTCTTGATTTCTCCAAAACCTGTTTCTTTTACAAAAAAATCTTTTAAACAAATGTAGACTGAGAACTTTTAATAAAATAATTTTTCGATTTGGCCAAAACCTATGTTCCTTAGAAAAACAAGAATTAGATAATTGCATAATATATGATCTTGCTCTGGAAAATTTGATTTTTATCAAATAATAATAATAATTTCCCAGAAAACAGAAAAACATAAGTGCAAAGTACTACTTACAGTTGGCCGCTTTTAACCAGAAGTCACCGAGATCGAATTTATATAAAAAATATATACCTATAGTAGATTTTCAGATCGATTGATTAAACCATCTGGGCTGTAGAGAGGACATAGACTAACAAGACTCACAGACTGGCCGAGATACCACTTTAAAAATTTCTTTTTCTTACACCCGTTTTACGTGGTGATATTTCTACATGTATTTCTATACAGTGTGGAAATAAAGTAACAGATAAATTCATTAACTTTGTCAGTATTAATTTTTATGAAAAAATCTTGAAGGGGTATGGCGATTTTAATTATAGGGATTACACTACAACCACCTTTATGTTGCTACGTTATTTGTTTTAAAAGTTATGACGTCATCGACTTTTTTTTAAATGACAATTTGTATTTTTTATTATTGATATTGGTAGTACTTGTTATGTTGTTTATGTTTTCATTGATATAAAATTTTCAATATGTTACATCTGAAAAATTCGAGAAAAATGGTATTAACGTTTAAATATGAAAAACCAATGATATGAGCAAAATAAATCTAGCACCCCATTCAAAGTTAATCCACCGGTAACTAGATTTATTTTGCTCATTTCATTGGTTTTTAATATTTAAACTTTAAGACCATTTTTCTCAATTTTTTTCGAATGGAACATATTGAAAATCTTATACCGTTCAAAACGGGATAAAAAGTACTACCGAAATCAATAATAAAAGAATATAGCTTGTCATTTAAAAAAAAAGTAGATGACGTTATATCTTAAAAAAATTACATAAGAAACTGAAAATCAGCTTAAAATATTCCCTATGGTCTACACACCCCTTCGAGACTTTTTCATAAAAATGAATATCAACGAAATTAATAAATTTATCCGTTACCGTAACTTTGAAGTTTTTATGTGTAATACAGGAACATCTATACATGTAGAAATATATTATCACATAATTATAATCTCATAAGAGCATTAATTCTTTCCAGAAATTAATACGACGTTGTTGAAATGCACGAAAAATAATTTCCGAATATGAATTAATGCTCGAATGCAGATTCAGTAACATTGTAAGAAAATCGTTAGCGACACAAACCCTCACAGTTAGGTTGGTCTACCTACAAAAAATTTCCAAGACATTTTTTTGTTGTCTTGGTTACGGCTCGTGAACTACTTTTTCTATTGGTCATTAATGAGTGTCGTACGATTTTCAGAATTAAAACATGTTGTAATTATCAAGGTCAGTCAAAGTCGTGCATTTTTGGTGGTTTATAGGAATTTTCCTACTAAAGGTATGCAAATCTATTGGTAATAACAAAACTAACTTATATTGAGTAACTTCATAATATTTACAACTAAAGATATTGTTATATTGACTCATGTATCTTTGTCAAATACATTAAATTTTGATAAGATTCACCAGTAGCCAAAAAGGGAAGGGTAGTCATTACCTTATCCCATATATTGATACTACTATATTGCTAGTAGGGCCTGGGAACGCGCGAAAACATTACGGCGCCGACATAGTCTCACTCTGAGTATTACGCGTCTCGTGCGCATGCCTGGGAATTCGAACTCCGCCTTTAGAAGCGAATTTTAAACTTGACCGTGAGATTCACTTCTCCCCGCACGGACAACGCGCTTGCGCACAGCTCACCAAATACATCGAAGAGTTGGTTGTCTGTCTCACTTACGCTGTGACCTCCCCACTCATAGCCGCTAGCAATATAGTAGTAATACATATATGCCTTATCCAGCTTGAGATACTTTGTTTCATATTCGTTTGCAATTTGTGGCTCTACCTTCTGTAATAATTTTATAAAACTTTCTTGCATCATTTTAATATAATTCTTAAATGCCCGTGTGATCTTCAAACTTGAATTCATTATTAACCAGTCGCATAATACCTCTCTGGTTTACCCATTGCTTGACCCAGTATCTTAGTTTTTTTATATTTTAACGTACCTATCTACTGCCATACTATTTAATGTGGTGATAGCCAGAATATTTAGTTCACTGTCCATTGTTTACTTGTGGTTAGGATTACTATCGCCATTACAATATGTAGCACGTTAGGAGTTTTTCAACTGTGGTGGTACCTATTACTGGTATCAACATAATTCTACAAACCCTTATTTATACAAGCTAAGTTACATGTATAAGTTGTCACCGTGTAAAAGAGTACTCCTCACATGTGAAAATAGCGGGTGACCATAAATGGTTGTGATATTTTTTCTTAGGTTGGCACTGTTTATCAGACTTGGGAAGATACTTTTATAAAAGTATCTGAAGATAAGATACATTGATCAAAAAAGTATCTTTTTTAAGATAAAATACCTATTTTTAAAAAGTATTTAGATAAGATACAAGATACTGATTAAAAGTATCTAAGATACTTTTTAAGATACTTTCTTTTATATATTAAAATAATACAATTACTGTAAAAACTAAAAATTTTATTTATTAGGCCATACGCCATAAATGCAGTTACAAAAAAACAACCATTTATATAATAAATTTATTTATGGGGCATCTGACAATCGTGCTCTTTTTTTACTTAGCACAAGGCCAGCTCAACTGAATAATCGTTCGACAGCTGCACTCGATGGCACAATGGTATTGTATCTTACAAACAAACTTTTTATAGTGGGCAATCGATCTAAACACTCTAATCCTTGACCTCCCATGGTTAAAAATTGTTCCATTTCTGTTGATGTATTTTTTTTTTACAAAATCAAAAAACCCATTACTGTCCCCTTTTTCCAAATTATTTTCGGCAATGCTGTTGTCTTCATTGAAATCTGAAAATAAAAAACAAAATTAAAAGTAATTGTTATTTACCACAGAAACCAGGGTATATATAAAAAATTAAGGCATTCTCGAGTTAAAATTAAAACTAAGGGTATGTTACCAGCTATTTTGCTTCTTAGTAAATCCAGCGCTTTATTTTCTTCTGTTTCGTTCTTGAACCACAACAATTGAAATTGAGGATGAAGTACTGCGGCTAAAATAAAATCTTCATCCTCCATAACGGCTGCAAATCTTATGTTTATTCTTTCAATTAATGATTTAATTAAAGGCTCACACACCTCCACTGTTTTGAGTAAGTTTTGTAAGCGTCTGCGAACTGTGTATATTGCAGGCAACAGATAACCCGCATATGATTTTTTTCGCCCTACGGATTATAATGGTATTGATTTTTACTGCAGTTTGTTAAACAAGCAAGTAACTGCATATTGAAATTAGATGTACGTAAGCTAGTTACCTGTAGAGTATCTAAAGCACACGCAATTGGTTTCGTTACAGTTGTATACTCTGAAATGAAATTCAGCTCGCCTTCTTTCAATCTTAACAAACCACAATGATCAAATACATCATGAAATTTTTCCACATCTTTCTTTGATAATTCATTCATACATTGTAGTGAATCGTATAAGGAGTTCCACCTGGTAGCATTGGGTATTGTTAGATACCTTCCCAGAGTATCTTTGATGAAATCGGCATTAATAGTGGACTGGTTTTGTTTATTCCATATTCCTAGAAAACAATAGTAAATTGGTAAATACATAATTCGATGCTAAATTGTTTGGTTTTAATTTTAAGGATATAAAAAAATCCGTTTCAAATCAAATATTAACCTTGCAATTTTCCCAAGGTTGAACGCCAAAGTTTTTTGTACTTTAGGTCTGCCTCTGCTTTTTCTGCGTCTTTTGTCGAAATTAAATTTAAGACATGGGCACAGCAACGATGGTGACGTGGCAGCAGCACAGTTATTGCTTCATCAAACAAGGACGATAAATCTATATGTTCAAAATCATCATTATTTTCCTCTTCGTTTTCTTCGTCATTGGCAGGAGCATAAAATCGAAATGCCTTTACAAAATTAGATGCATTATCAGTGGTAGTTCGTACAACTTTATTTTGTATAGCAAACTCTTTATGAATTTTAGAAATCATTGTTGCCAGCACTTCGTATGTTACTGATCCTAAAAAACACATTGAAAATAGGTATTTATTTATTTATACGGTAAAACTTACAGGCCTTAGGCCCAATTACAAGTTTTACAAATAAACAAAAACAAGAAAATTAATATGTGGAAAAAAAGAGTAAAAATAAAGATAATGGGTTCTTACCAGAATGTCAGAGACTCAACTTATTTATTGTTACAAATTAGCTATTTATACGACAATATTTTAGTACTACCTTTAAACTTAGAAAATGTACTTCCAAAAATGTCTAAAGTAAACTTTTCCGACAGACTGTTATAAGTACGTGACAATGCAACAACAGGAGATTTTAATCTAGCAGAGGTGTGACAGTGACCCACTTCCAGCAGCTCAGAATTTCTAAAAATACGAAAAGGTACACGAAATTGAATTTTAGACAGAAGAGGCGGAGAGTCAATAATCCCGTTAATAAGTTTATACAAAAAGTGCAAAGATTGAATTGTTCTTCTGTTTTCTAGTTTAGGTATATCCAATCAATTTGAATTTTATATTTTTTTTTTACCTTTAACTCTTCTACAAGCTAACGGAGCCATTTTTCGCAAGAATGTTTTGGGGTCAATCCAATGTACAGTCATACCCAAATAGTGTCTTCGAAAGCCTAAAATTGCAAAAATACAGCAAATGAGTAGGTACATAATACTGTTCATAGTTCAAGGTCAACTTCAAATGGTTGATTTCGAGAAAAAATTCAAGTAGGTAATGAATAAAATTAATTCCCTATAAATCCAGATATAAAAACAAAATTGTTTTTAATCTTGAATTTAAATAATGAACTTTAGTTTTACAAATTGGGTCCGCCTTTAATCCTCCCATTTATTAAAAAAGACAGTTTGCTTATCTATTCTAGCTCTATTAATAAATCTTACCTTTCCAGCAATCGCATGTCGTGGAAACATATTTTATCTCGCTTAACATCGAGATTAATTTTTTCTTAAATAACTCTGATTTTGCTTCTACTTTCGCCGTTAAAGTTTTTCTAGACATAACTTTAATTCCAGGTCGCAGTCCTTCCAATAATTTTTTTTATGCATCCGTTTCAACATTATTTAATGGTATAAAATTTTGAACATGATAATTGATAATTAAATCATCTAGGGTAGAGACACCATTTCTGGCCACTTTACTTATAAATACGTATTTAATAAGGTTTGCGCAATTTAGAAAACAAGGATTGTTCCTGATTGGTGCATTTAAATACCCCCCCAAAACATTTCAGTAGAGGGAAGTGGATGGTTCTGGAACCTCCCCCCACCACTTGACCTTGAGTTTAAGACAAGGCCACGTGCAAGCCCAAGGTCACGTTCGAAGCGAGGCCACGTTCGGAGCGAGGCCACGTCCAAGGTCAAACCCGCGTTCGAGGTTGAGGCTACTTTCAAAAAATTTAAGGTCAAGATCGCGTTTACGGCCAAGGGCATAGAAAGAGTTAAGTAGTGCTTAGAACAGACTGCGCTTAACACATTTATTAAAAAAAATTTAGGCATGAAGTAAACGCCTAGGATACTTCATGTCTAAATTATGACTCGATTAGGATTCGAACCTAGGTCTCCCTGTATATCCGCAGCGCAATCTGCAGCCGAGGGTATCTTTACCTCTAGACCATCGAGTCTGATAGAATATTTGGTTACTCATCCAGAGTACCTTCGTAGAGTGAAAGATACACATAATTTAATAAAAAGTTTTATTTAAGATGCACATACAAAGAGTAATTACAGTAGTGGCTGGACTAAATGATTATAATACCAACAGATTAAGAAATACGTTACAGACATACACATTAGAGCGAATAAAATAGTGCTTAAAACAATAGTAGATATACAGCAGGAATTATCCGCGGGTGAGAGCAGCTTCTTCAAGACATCAGGTTTATTTTTTAGCAAAATCGTTTGCCAATTCGTATCTACCGCATATGAAGGGAAATGGTATTTTATCTTGAACGCTAAACCTTATGTTCAGTAAAGTTGTTCACTTGTATTTTAAAAACGGAAATAGTTGTCAAGGAACTGGTATCCATTTTACGCCACGTCACGTTGTGCACTCCATCATTGTAGGCGAAAGAAGCTGAACTGCACCGTGGCGGTTGAAGGACGTAGAGAATCCCATCATGAACTGCAGCGAGAGCAACCAAAAATTGTATTGGTAGCATGTTCAACAAGTCGATGGCAACTAGTGAATGGTTTGGTGCCGCACTTTGCATCACTTATGACAACAGCAACCTTTTGTTTTGTCGGGCGCGCCCGTTCCATTGTTGCCAGCTACATCTACTCCGGGGGAAAAATGCAACGCATCGATAAGTTGTATAGTCAAGTCTTCTATGGTTTGTAATTGCTGGTAGACCTTGGCAATTTTGCAGTTGGGTGACCAACGAAGGTGTTCAGATATGGGTTTGTCATTGCGCTCCCAACCAGAAATTTGAACTCCGCAGTAGAAACACTGTACACAATTAATCGTGTCGTTGATGCAAAAGAAACCGGCATCTGCTAGCGATTCTGGAGTTTGACCTCGACTCCAATCGCCGAATGTTCGTAGCCGTTTGGAGTAGCTCGCAAAATCTGGATATCGAGGTTCTGAGTTCATGATGGCAACTAACTACGCACACGTTTGTGAAAGTTTTATATTCTACAATTCAAGGTCACAACCTCGAAACTTTGAAATAAAACCACCGAAATATTTCTAAATATATTTATTTATTTCCAAGTATAAGTTATATATGTAACTTCCCCATCGTCCAGTAGGCCTAGGTACCGGTCCACTGGCTTGAAGATGTGGGTCTGCCACCACACAGCTGACGATCCGTCGAAGACTGCGGGCCACGTCCGTAAGGTGGTCGTCTCCGCTAGGGTCTCTCCTTGTAGGTTCAGGGCTTAGTCCATTGTGACCACTGCCTGGAGAGACCGTTGAGAGGATGCTGGAGGGCAACTAGCCAAAAACCGACGAAAATGACGGTAAAATTGTTCTGCATTCTTGAAGTTAGTTGCCATAGCTGCTTGATGATTATGGTAGGCGCTGGAGGATTATGGCAACTGCTACAGAAAACAGGCAACTTAATATAAAAGCGTAGTCAAGGATGGAGGTATACAAGGTCAAGACTCTTACCTTGAGATTCACATATAAAGCGTAACGTTTTTCCACTACAGCTACCAGTCATCATGCCTGATATTGTTGTTGATGCGCTCTTTAAAGATGCTCCCACATTTTACAAGGAGTTTGAATACTTCATCACCTCCAAACCGCGACCTCCATCAGCTCGTCAACTCCAGGCTGCCGTAACAATAGACTATTTGATGAGTCTTAGAAGCGAGCGTCTATGGCAGTCAACCCTCCTGAGGACGCTACCTACCACATATGAAAGTGACCCATTCCTATGGTGGCGGCAGCATGTAGAGGTCCCCATCCAGCGCTTTCTCGCCCAGCTAGCAGATGGGGATGTAGTATATATTACTTATTCTTGGTTTGATTAAATATATGTGTATATAAAGGTGTCTGTGTTTTTATTGCACTCCTAGCGACGTCTATAATTATTGATATTTTCTAAGTAGAAGCCCACGCTTTCGGTATTCATATCCAGTTCGACGCTTGAGCAATGCCTATCGATAAATTTGACAAACATATGCATGCGAATTCCACGTCACACCCGCAGGTGTTTGTGGTTGAAGAGCTAAGCTAGCCTTTATATTATGAACGAGATTTACAATTAGTATCCAACGCCTTCAATGATGATAGATGGTACATCCTAGCGCATGGTGATATCGAATATCGGGATGACATTAAAAAAGGGTGATATGCTAAAATTTTGGGCAGTCAAGCCAAATATGATATATGTGTAATTTCAACTCAAGGTTCCCATAATTGTTGAGTCCAAAAAGGCAGTGCAGTAAACATGACTTCAAGGTCGCGCTTACGGTCACCTCCCACCACATGTAACCTTGGAAATGTGAAAATAAAAGCGCGTAGAAGAGTCTGCAAGGGTAGTAGCATCCGATAGTCGTGCAGAAATGGAAGCCTTGTTGAAAGCTATCAAGGTAGTTTAGAGTAATAAAGCAAGAAAGCCGCAACCACTGTTCTGTCCGGAACTTCTGAATAGTAGGACGTACAAATTAAATAAATCAAGTTCTAAGTACGTCAGTGTAGGGTTTGATTGGAGTTCGCAATTTACCCCAAGTATTATAATACGAGGTGCCAAAAATGACTAGGTGCAGTTAAAT